>CAMZMU010000070.1:34592971-34862856 GCA_947311845.1 Poa pratensis
GTGGATCACGGTGATGATGATGGTGATGGTGCTGGTCTTGATGGGGGTGTGATGATGTAGAGGCCTCCTCCCACGCCAAGGAGGAGAGGTGATGACGATGACGATGATTTCCCCCTTCTCCGGAGTTCCGGAGCAGCAGGATCTGACCCCTCTCGGAAGGGATCAGGAAGTTTCGCCGCCGCCGCGACCTCGGATGGACTTGGAAAAATTAGGGCGTACTTTTCGGGCGAGACGAAGGCGTCGATAAAAAGCCCCAGGCGAGGAGGTGCCCGAGGCACCTTTTGGTGGGTCCCATGCGGCCAGGTACATGGGCCGCGTGGGCCCCCCCATTTGGCCCTCGTGGCTCTCCTCTCTTCGGTCTTCTTCCCTCTGCATTTCTCCCGATGAAAAACTGACGCAGTATTTTTTTTTTATTATTTGAGGTCCTGTCGCTCCTGAAACATTAAAGACAAGAAAAAGGGGGTTTTCTGCCTCCCAGAAAAATTAAATACCAAAATAGGGACTTTGTATGAAAGTCCCCAAAATCATCTAAAACATGTGTAGAAACATCATATAATCATGCAAATAACATTCTAGTATGATACTAAAAGTTATATAAAATGATATAAATGCACGTATCAATGGGGTATGTGGAAGTCGCTTGAAGCACCGATTTGATCAAGACCTCCTTCGCTTTCATGGAAAGCCCTTGGCCCTTCAACCTCCCACCTTAGCGGCAGATCTTTCTGTGATGTATTGGAATGTGCCCTCCTTTGATCTACAACAACAGTGGGAAGGCCAAGGTATTTCTACAAAGGGCCTCCTCATTTACACCAAGTGTTTGCTTCAGCTCAACCTTCTCTCCGCGGTGCAACCGGACAAAAGAGATGGCGACTTGTCAAGATTCACTCTTTGTCCTGAAGCCGATTCGTAGGCAACCAGAATTTCCTTCAGGGCATTCATACTCTCCATCGAGGCCTCCAAGAATACTATGCTGTGATCCGCGAAAAGTAGATGGGTTATATGAGGCCCATCCGTACCAAAATTAACGCCCTTCAACATATTTTTCTTCTTGTGCATGCCTCAGCAGGGTAGTAAAACCCTCCACACAGAAGAGAAAAAGATATGGGGATAGGGGATCCCCTGCCTTAACCCTCTGGACGGAGCAAAGGACTCCGATATGCCACCATTCAGCTTCACCGCAAATTCACTGTCTAAACACATCTCATCACCATTTCAATCCATCTGTCAGAAAACCCATTTTCCTCATCATTTGCTACAAAAAAATCCACTCCACCATCGTAAGCTTTCATCATATGCAATTTTACCGCACCAAAGGTTTCTTCCTCTTCCTAGTTTTGATGAATGGACACACTCATATGCAATAAGGACATTATCTGTGATCATTCTCCCGGAACAAACGTGCTCTGTTCTTCGGAGATCAGCACCGGAAGAATCGTTTTCAATCTGTTGGTCATCACCCTGGATGCTATCTTGTACAGCATGTTGCATAGACTAATAGGTCTAAATTGCGTGAGCAAATCCGGTGTGAAGCAGTTTTGGGGATCAGTACAATTACCGTGTCATTGAAATTATCTGGCACTACCCGTTCACCAGGAAATCCCGCACCGCGCCGCACACTGCGTTTTTTAACAACGACCAGTGTCGTTGGTAAAAGAGAGCTGGTAGCCCATCTAGCCCAGGGGCCTTCGTGGGCCCCATCTGAAACAAGGCCTTCTCTACCTCTGCATCGCTTATTGGGCCGCCCAACTTCTGGTTCATGCTATTTGTCACCGATGGCACCACCATGTCCAGAATCAGCTCCATATTTTCTGCCCCTTCTGATGAATATAAGCTAGAGTAGAACTCCCGAGCCAGTGCCCGCATGTCCACATCAGTGGTGCATATGCTCCATCAGCCCGACGGAGAGATTGGATCATGTTCTTGCGCTTCCGATGCGTAGCACGATTTTGGAAATATTGAGTGTTGCGGTCCCGCTTTCAACCACTCCACCCATGCTCGTGGCCTATACATGATCTCTTCCCTCTCATACACCTCGTGTAGCTCTCTTTCGATGGCTCGGACCTCCAGTGAGGAACCCGAGTTTAGAGAGCATTTTCTCGCCTCCGTCAAATGCTCACAGAGCCTTTTGATCTCTCTGCGTACTGAGCCAAAAAACAGTGCGGCCCCATGATTGCATGCACGTAGAGACACGTTTGAGTCTGGAGCACAATGCTGATAATCCTCCTCCCCTGTGTTTGCATCAGACCATGCATTCTCCACACTGGAGTGTAGTCTTCGTGTCTTGTCCACATCTCCTCGAACTTGAACCCTTGAGAGACATGTGTCCTAGGGCTCGGAATCAAATCTGCAATTCGGATAAGAAGGGCGAGGTGATCAGACTCCTTCGTTTCAATGTGCTGAACTATCGTACCCGGGAACATCTGGAGGAAATCATTATTGCATGTGGCACGATCTAGCCGTGCTTGGACATTCTCTGCCCCCTCCCTTCTATTATTCCATGTAAACGGGTAGCCGGAGAACCCCAAATCTGCCAGTCCGCAGTCGGCCAAGCAGTCATTAAACCTACCCATCTGCACAATGCTCCTTGTATTCCCGCCCTTTTGCTCATTCTGCCGGGATTCTCATTGAAGTCACCCGCACCCAGCCATGGGAGGTCATCCGGCCGTCTGAGGTATCTCATGAAATCCATGTTCTACGACGCAGCTCCGTGCATGGCTCGCCGTAGATTCCAGTGAACCTAACGTAGCACCACCATAGCTGATTTTTGCATCAATATAATATTGGCTCCAAGGACGAACTGCGACCTCAACTTCATCCTTCCACCAAAGAGCGAGACCTCCACTTTTTCCTTTGCAATCCACCGCCACTCCCTGTCTAAAACTGTTGGGGGAATCATAACCGGTAGGCCCATGAAGAGGGAAGCATGACCCGCCAGGCAGGAGGCCCAGCGAGGCCAGCTAACCATCAGCATGGGCCGGATTACAAGGATGGGCCGGAGAGCTTGTCGGTAACCCAGCCTACAAAAGGAAGGCTCTAGAAGATCCGGAGGCAGTACGCATCACGGAGTCCAAGACTTGGAGGCCACGAAGAATCTAGAAGGACCGAGAGTAGGACTTTGAGTACGGGTAGAACCTGACCTTACCTTGTATGCGACCGGGAGACCCGGCGCCCTTTATAAGCCGGCTCCTAGTTCATAGATAGACAGATTCAAGAGGAGAGATCAAAAGAGATAAGCCTAATAAGAGGGACAAAATAGAGATAGCTCAGGAGATAGAGCTCCCACACCGGAGTCATCTAAACTCGGCGACCATCGCCATTGGCGCACCATGTAATCTATTATCATATAGTGAGTTATAGCAGGACATAGGGATCCTCCATCGAGGGGACCTGAACCTGGGTAAAAAACATCTTCTCCCCCGTAGAGCTAGACCAACTCCTGAACACAAGAGTCGCCTTGCCCCCAACTCAAGTTACCCCCTGGTAACATCTGCCGTGACAAAACCACGACAAAAAACCTAGGCTCCACATAAGCCTCTTCATCGGGTCAGATTTCTTTTTAGTTTCACACAGGAAGACCACCACCGGGTTGTATGACCTATTCAGGTCGCGGAGCTCCCTCACTGCTGAGTCCAACCCCAATCCTCGGTAGTTTAGGGATAGGATACTCATTGGTCCCGGCGGCCCTGCTGCGCAGGCACCGCCGATGGAGCTTCAAGTCTGTCAAACACTGAGGGAGCTCTTCAATTCTGTTGAACACTGAATCAGTTCTCTGTCGCTTGCCCACCGATTCTGAGCTGCCCTCCTCCAACACCTGAACCGGCACGGGCATCTACACCTGCTTGGTGCCCCGCTTCCTTCCGTTAGTGCCCAGTGGCACCGTGGGATTGTCTTTCTTGTTCGCCCCTCACCGGCTCTCGGCCGCCTCGTGAAGGTGCTCTTCTTATTCTTCTTTGGCGACCTTTCCACCACCTTCTTCCCACCCACGCCCTCATTTGCCTTGCCCCTATATCGCTTGTCCGGGCTGGTGAATACACCATTCTCACCGTACTGCTCTTTCCGACCAGTGCGGGAGGAGCTGGACAGTTCATAATCATGAGCAAGGTTCCTTCTGGGAGGCAGATCATGAATAATCGGACCCCCCTAGGTTTGTTGTCCCTTTCAGAGCTTGTGCTGTCAAAACTCCCAGAGGACATCGAGGGACACACCGCAGCCGGTGCCTTCTGGCTCCTTCGTGGGGACGCACGAAGCCATTTCCCCACTGTTGCACCTCTCCTTTCTCCTCCTTACACTGACCTTCTCCATGAACAAGCCGTCCGCACTCGAAACAAAAGTGCGGGACCTTTTCATATTTGAAATCAAACCAACTACCTCCCTGCCTTCTGCGGATTCCTTCAGGTTAATGCCCCTCGGCAGTGGTTGATCAGCTTGAATAGCCACTCTGATCCTCAGATCTTTGCCCCACGCCATACCATCTTCGTCAACTTCCATAGAAATAAACCTTCCAATCCAGTTACCAATCAATTCGACATACCTTCTGTTCATATAATCCATTGGTAGGTCCTGCACCCTAACCCAAATATCGAGCGAATCAAACACCATATCTGAAGGTCGAACTGCCCCATCGAAATCCTTGAGCAGAATGACACTGAAGTCAAACTACCATGGCCCATTCTTCATTACATGTTTCCAGTCTCCTTCTGAAGAACCGAACTACGAATCTGTTGTCTCCGATCTCCTTGAATTGGGCAGGCCTATGGAGACCCCATGCTCTCTGCATTGCCCTCTCCAATGTATCAATGACGAGCTTCCTGGATGAGCAGACCTTCCCAACTACTGCCCATCTCGGTCTAGGGATCTGATAAGACTCAACACCCTTGATCCCCGTTGATCACGACGGAACCCTAGCACCGCCGCTCTTCCTGGTGATCTGGCCGGCGTTGCCATTCACCAACTCCCGCACGCAAAGCCCCACGCTCCACACGCAGAGAAACCTCTCCACACCGCCGCACGGGTCAGAAGCTCGCCGTCGAGATCTGATCTGCCGCCGAGAAACCACCCGCAAGGAGTGATACGTCTCAAACGTATCTATAATTTCTGATGTTTCATGTTGATATTATACCAATTGTTACATGTTTTATATACACTTCATAGCATTTTTATGCATTTTCTGGGACTAACCTATTAACAAGATGCCACAGTGCCAGTTCCAGTTTTCTGCTGTTTTTGTATTCCAGAAAAGCTAGTCTGGAAATATTCTTGAATTGGACGAAACTTGGACAGAACCTCCTATTTTTCCAACACGAAGACGGAGTCCAGAGGAGAGACGGAGGAGGGCCACGTGGCACCCACACCATGGGGCCGCGCGGGCCCCCCTGCCGCGCCGTGGGGTGGTGTGGGGCCCTCGTGGCTCCGCAGCCGCCGCCCTTTCGCCTATTTATTCTTCCCGACGTGAAAACCCTAAAGACCCGAGCCATTATCCACGAAAAGTTCCAGAGACGCCGCCGCCGTCAACCCTAGCTCGGGAGGGTTCAGAAGCTCTTCCCGGCACCCTGCCGGAGAGGGGAATCATCACCGGAGGGCTCTACATCACCATGCCTGCCTCCAGAGTGATGCGTGAGTAGTTCATCCTTGGACTACGGGTACATGACAGTAGCTAGATGGTTGTCTCTCCACTTTATGCTATCATGTTTAGATCTTGTGAGCTGCCTATCATAATCAAGATCATCTTATTGTAATGCTACATGTTGTGTTTGCTGGGATCCGATGAATATTGAATACTATGTCAAGTTGATTATCAATCTATCTTATATGTTATTTGTGATCTTGCATGCTTTTCGTTACTAGTAGATGCTTTGGCCAAGTAGATGCTTGTAACTCCAAGAGTGAGTATTTATGCTAGATAGTGGGTTCATGCCTCCGGTAATCTGGGAGAGTGACAATAACTTCTAAGATCGTGGATGTGCTGTTGCCACTAGGGATAAAATAACCGATGTTTAGCTTAAGGGTACGCCGTTAGGTCTAATGAATTTGTTTACATTACGCACATTACTTAATGCAATTATCGTTGCTTGCAACTTAATACCAACGGGGAACTCGGTATGACAACCTGGCGGCGGATTATTAGTCATAGACGCTGTTGGATAACGGTCTATGTATTTTGTCGTAATGCCCACATGAATATCATAGTAATCATCATGTCATATATATGCATTGTCATGCGCTCAATATTTTGTCAATTGTCCAGCTGTAATTTGTTCACCCAGCATGTTAGTTATCTTTTACGGAGACACACCACTAGTGAACTATGGACCCTGGTCCATTCTTTTACACTGATAATACAACCAACTGCAAACACTGTTCCTTTTCATTCTCTACAATTTACTGCTGTTTTCCACACCATACGTTTAATCCTTTGTTTTCAGCAAGCCGGTGAGATTGGCAACCTCACTGTTTCGTTGGGGCAAAGTAGTTTGATTGTGTTGTGTGCAGATTCCACGTCGGTGCCGGATTCCCTGGTATTGCGCCGTGCCATATTCCGCCACCAACAACCTTCCGAAGTGATTTCTTGCTCCTACTGGTTCGATTAAACATTGGTTTCATACTGAGGGAAAACTGCTGCTACACTGCATCATACCTTCCTCTTGGGGTCTCCCAACGAACGTGCGATCCACGCAATCAAGCATATTTTTTGGCGCCGTTGCCGGGGAGCAGAAGCACTTCGGTTCAGAAATCTCCTTGCCTTCCCTTCCACACGCCATATTTTCTTACTCCATATTGGGAAGCAAGAGGATTTCTGCAAGGGGAGTTTCACGCTTCCAATCTCTTTACTTTGTTATTGTCTTGCTTAGTTTATTTTTATCTAGTCTTGTTTGCTTTTTTTATCAAAAACACAAAAAAATTAGTTTTCTGCATCTAGTTTATTTCGGTTTGTTATTATGTCTAGTTGTTTACTTGCTATCAATGGCTGGTTTCTCTGAAGCGGAATCTTATTGGCTAAGTGGGTTCACAGAGGAACAACAAAATTATTATAAGGAATACCGCTTATCTCAAAAAGGGAAATATTTATGGGAACAAATAAGTAGATTGAATTATTTTGTTAAAAACTTGTGCTCTACTTATGATGAATCCTACTGCTTTAATGAATCTTTATGTTGTAGAAGGCATAAACACCTCCCTTTCCAATGTGATTATAATGATAATGAAACCTTGGCTGCTTATGTTAAAGGAAACTATGATTTTGTTAATCTTGAACAAATTGAAGAATTTTTTGTTTTTAAGGGTGCCAATGAAATTGCTGGTTTTATTCAAGATGATGATGCTCCTTGTAGAACTGAGAATTGTGTTATACTTGGTTATTTCCTTGAATATTACAATGATAATCCTTATATCACTGAATTTCTTGAGAAAACTTATTCTCCAGAACAACTTGCTACCTTTCAGGAACCCGTGGGAGAAGAAATTGCTAGAACTGAAAGCTCATTGGATGAAAAAGAGGAAGAGAGTGTTGAACAAAAGGAGGATCTACCTCCTAAAGATAGTAACTCTTTAACTCTTACATTATATGATTACCCTCCATGCCTACCTAAGGAGGAAGAATATTATATTGTTGAATGTCATGATTCTATTGAAATATCTCCTTTTGATAAATTTGAAGTAAAAAACTCCTTGACTCAAGTAGAAAAGGAAATTGCAGAAAGTAAAAATGTGCTCCCTAATGTTATATATGATAATGCTCTTGATGATGGTCCTATATTGCCTAATGATATTTATTCTACTATTATTGTCAAAAGTGGGTATAACCTAGGGGTGTAAACGGATAGGATAATTTCCGTACCGAATCCGTCACCGAATCCGTTTTAAAGAATCCATATCCGGTTCCGAAGAATCTGCCGGATAAGGATATCCGATTCCGAACTGAACACCCGGATACGGTATAGGATATGGTATGTGAAATAGCATCCGAATATAGATTATCCGAATATTAATTAGGATTATCCGATGGTTATAATCCGAATAATCCGATTTTCTACCGAAATGTCTAAACTAATAGAGCACAATTTGTAGTTATTGAGTTGTGAAGTTCATTTGTGGAGCACAATTTGTAGTTAGTTCTATTTGTCTAAACTAATAGAGTACAACTTTGTTAGATTATTATGTTGTTGAGCTATTGTTTTTGGTTATGTGGATTGATGATGTACATTGCGCATATCGATCCGACTAATTTTCTTTCCGCCCCGAATCCGCTCCGTTTCCGTTCCGAATCCGTGATTATATCTATCCGCCCCCGAATCCGCAACCGTTCATTATCCGATCCGATCCGATCCGAATCCGAGAAAAAAATATGGTGAAGGATATGGTAGAGGCAAAATCCGATCCGATCCGATCCGTTTACACCCTAGTATAACCCCACTGTTTTTTAGCTTAATAAAAATTATGTGTTTGTAGATCATGAAAAGTATGCTTTATGTGATAGTTATATTGTTGAGTTTGTTCATGATGCTACTTAAAGTTATTATGAGAGAGGAAAATATGGTTGTAAAAGTTTTCAAGTTACTAAAACACCTCTCTTAATGTTGAAAGTTTTGAAGTTATATTTGTTTCATCTTTCTATGCTAGTTGCTTTATGCTTCAATAATTTATTTTGTTATAAGATTCTTTGCATAGAAAGTGGGTTAGACTTAAATGTATTTGATATTTGCCTCTTGATGCTCTCTTTGTTTTTCAACTCTTATTCTATGAGAGCATCATTAAAATCTTCAAGCCTAGCTAAAAGGCATTAAAGAAAGCGCTTATGGGAGACAACCCATTATTTTATTTCTGCAATTTTTCTTTTTTTGAGTCAAGGAGTTGTTTACTTCTGTAACAATTCCTTTGTATCTTTATTTTATCGCATTGTTGTGCCAAGTATTGCCTCTAATAGGAAGATGATGCTAGATTTGGATTTCTGCGCAGGAACAGATTTCTGCTGTTCACCGTTTTAATTCTGTAAAATCACAGAAAAATTATTTAAATCTGCAATTTTTGTGCGTGATCCTCAGATATGTACGCATCTTTCGTTAGTTTAAAGTTTTTCGATCTGAGCAACGTAAGTGCCTCGAAAAAATTCGTCTTTGCGGACTGTTCTGTTTAGACAGATTCTGTCTTTTATTTTTCGCATTCTCTCTTTTACTAGTGTTGAGTGGAATTCTTTTTTAGGGTGAAGAGCTTCACATAACATCAGTGGCAGTAGCTAATGTTAAAAGTAACGGTCATGTTTGTGTCCTTATAGAACATGTGAGTTTTTGATTGTGCACTAACCCTCTAATGAGAATTACTTTGAGTTTGGTGTGGCGGAAGTTTTCAAGGGTCAAGAGAGAAGGATGATATAATGTGATCAAGAAGAGTGAAGAGCTTAAGCTTGGGGATGCTCCCATGGATCACCCCAGCATATTTCAAGAAGACTCAAGCGTCTAAGCTTGGGGATGCCCAAGGCATCCCCTTCTTCATCAGCAACTTATCAGGTCATCTCTAGTGAAACTATATTTTAATTCTTTCACATCATATGTGCTTTACTTGGAGCGTCTGTGTGCTTTTATTTTCAGTATTTTATTTTTCTTATGGTCAACTTGATTGGACCCCAGCATTCTTGATTGGGAGAGAGACACGCTCCGCTTTTTCATATGAATACTCCTATTCTTCACTTATACTTGTTGAGTATTCTTATCTAGCTATTGCTATGCTTTTAGCTCCTGTTTTGCATGCATCTCTTATTCAGAGCTGTTAGTTCTTTTAAAGAAAGTACTCTCTTGCTTCACTTATAATTGTTTGGAGAGTTTATGTTGAAATAAATTGATTGGTGTTTGGTTGGAACAGAAAATGTTGCATGTGGTAGATGGTATAATGGAAAAAGCTTACATATTCTTGTAGATCATTGTATTGGATAATTTGATACTTGTCAATTGTTTTGAGTTATCAAGTAGTTCATGTTTAAGCTTTTGTATCATGTAGTTAAAACCTATTAATGAAGAACTACCGTAAAGCTCGTTGAAATTTGGTTTGCATGATTGGTATCTCTAAGGTCTAGATATTTTCTAGTAAAAGGGTTTGGTTAACAAGGAAGACAGTGTAGAGTCTTATAATGCTTGCAATATGTTTTCATATAAGTCTTGCTGTGTCGGTTGATATCCTGTGTTTGCTTCAAATAACCTTGCTAGCCTAAACTCTGTACTGAGAGGGAATGCTTCTCGTGCATCCAAAACCTTGAGCCAAAATCCATGCCATCTGTGTCCACCATAACTACCTATATGTGGTATTTCCTTGCCATTCCAAGTAAATTTTTCATGTGCTACCTTTAAACTATTCAAAATTATTACTCCTATTTTGTGTCAATGTTTACCAAGCTCATGAGGACGGGGTGGATGTCTTTATGTCAACTGTCAAACAGACTTTACCACCGGACTAGCGGCATATACATCCGCTTATCCATTAATTTTGCAAAAAGAGCTGGCAAATGGGGTGCCCAGTCCCAATTAATTACAACTTTAACCGCTTAATTCTCTTCACATTTTTGCCCTGATTTATCAGTCAAGCAATGACAAACAGTGAAATATCTGCATGTGTAAACAAAAGAGAAAGAGGGATGATCTGCCTTGCTGGTAGAAATAACGTCCTTCATGGGAGCCGCTCTTAAAAGTCTGGTTGGCAGGGGTCATATTGTACTTTCCATTTTCTGATTCGTTGACAATTAACAAACACCTCTCAAAACTTATTTTTACTCTCTATATGATTTCAAAAACTTAAAAAGCTCTAGCACATGATTTAATCCCTGCTTCCCTCTGCGAAGGGCCTTTCTTTTACTTTTATGTTGAGTCAGTTTTCCTACTTCTTTCTATCTTAGAAGCAAACACTAGTGTCAACTTTGGTGCAACAATTTTTATATGCTCGTATATTGCACTTATTATATGCTTTGTGTTGACAAATATCCATGAGATATATATGTTGAAAGTTGAAAGCAATTGCTGAAACTTAAATCTTCCTTTGTGTTGGTTAAATACCTTTTACTTAGAATCTATTGCTTTATGAGTTAACTCTTATGCAAAACTCTTGATGCTTGTCTCGAAAGTACTATTCATGAAAAGTTTTTGCTTATATGATTCAGTTGTTTGCTCATTATCTACTTGCTAGCAAACTATAGACCATTGACCTGGATCACTTCATTCATAACATGTGCTTTACAATATATTTGATCAAGATTATGATTGTAGCATGTCACCTCAGAAATTATTTTGTTTTTATCGTTTTACCTACTCGAGGACGAGTAGAACTAAGCTTGGGGATGCTTGATACGTCTCAAACGTATCTATAATTTCTGATGTTCCATGTTGATATTATACCAATTGTTACATGTTTTATATACACTTCATAGCATTTTTATGCATTTTCTGGGACTAACCTATTAACAAGATGCCACAGTGCCAGTTCCTGTTTTCTGCTGTTTTTGTATTCCAGAAAAGCTAGTCTGGAAATATTCTCGGAATTGGACGAAACTTGGACAGAACCTCCTATTTTTCCAACACGAAGACGGAGTCCAGAGGAGAGAGGAGGGCCACGTGGCACCCACACCATGGGGCCGCGCGGGCCCCCCTGCCGCGCCGTGGGGTGGTGTGGGGCCCTCGTGGCTCCGCAGCCGCCGCTTTCGCCTATTTATTCTCCCGACGCGAAAACCCTAAATACCCGAGCCATTATCCACGAAAAGTTCCAGAGACGCCGCCGCCGTCAACCCTAGCTCGGGAGGGTTCAGAAGCTCTTCCCGGCACCCTGCCGGAGAGGGGAATCATCACCGGAGGGCTCTACATCACCATGCCTGCCTCCGGAGTGATGCGTGAGTAGTTCATCCTTGGACTACGGGTCCATGGCAGTAGCTAGATGGTTGTCTCTCCACTTTATGCTATCATGTTTAGATCTTGTGAGCTGCCTATCATGATCAAGATCATCTTATTGTAATGCTACATGTTGTGTTTGCTGGGATCCGATGAATATTGAATACTATGTCAAGTTGATTATCAATCTATCTTATATGTTATTTATGATCTTGCATGCTTTCCGTTACTAGTAGATGCTTTGGCCAAGTAGATGCTTGTAACTCCAAGAGTGAGTATTTATGCTAGATAGTGGGTTCATGCCTCCGGTAATCTGGGAGAGTGACAATAACTTCTAAGATTGTGGATGTGCTGTTGCCACTAGGGATAAAATAACCGATGCTTAGCTTAAGGGTACGCCGTTAGGTCTAATGCATTTGTTTACATTACGCACATTACTTAATGCAATTATCCGTTGCTTGCAACTTAATACCAACGGGGAACTCGGTATGACAACCTGGCGGTGGATTATTAGTCATAGACGCTGTTGGATAACGGTCTATGTATTTTGTCGTAATGCCCACATGAATATCATAGTAATCATCATGTCATATATATGCATTGTCATGCGCTCAATATTTTGTCAATTGCCCAGCTGTAATTTGTTCACCCAGCATGTTAGTTATCTTTTATGGAGAGACACCACTAGTGAACTGTGGACCCCGGTCCATTCTTTTACACTGATAATACAACCAACTGCAAACACTGTTCCTTTTCATTCTCTGCAATTTACTACTGTTTTCCACACCATACGTTTAATCCTTTGTTTTCAGCAAGCCGGTGAGATTGACAACCTCACTGTTTCGTTGGGGCAAAGTAGTTTGATTGTGTTGTGTGCAGATTCCACGTCGGTGCCGGATTCCCTGGTATTGTGCCGTGCCATATTCCGCCACCAACAACCTTCGAAGTGATTTCTTGCTCCTACTGGTTCGATTAAACCTTGGTTTCATACTGAGGGAAAACTGCTGCTACACTGCATCATACCTTCCTCTTGGGATATCCCAACGAACGTGTGATCCACGCAATCAAGGAGGAAAACCCTAGCATCTCGCGATCGCCTCCCGATCGCCCCAGAGTAACTTCCGCCTATTTTGGTGGACCCACACCAAACGTTTATATCAATCGACCGTTGTACTATTTGACTTGCAAGTTCAGACTTGGAAAGAGTTTTTTTTTTATACCCACAGTTCAATTAGCACTGAATCTTCTTTTCCTGAACGATCATTCGTTCCGAAGTCCTATACATAGATAGTAAGCAGGGCCGTCGACAAGCACGTGCGAGCTGTGCGACGGCACAGGGTCCCCCAAAATATTAGGGGGCCCCAAATCTTACTCAAGTAGCTTGCTTCATCACAATCAGGGGCAGACGTCCTGGTATAGCAAGGTGAAACCGCCATCCTAACTTAAGTTTCTAATTCTGCCCAACATATTAAGACATCAGAGAGCAAGTTACAGCGTCGCCATGGAAGGTCTTCGTATAAAAACTTTTAAGTAATGGTTAAAACTTTTAAGTAATAAAATCCCTTTATCTAAAAATGGAAGGTCTTCGTCTGTACTTGTTCGTGATGGAGAAGATAGAATGATGAAGCGAAGAGTTGTTGGGCTGCTGGGCCGAATTTCGCTTACTGAGAGACGTGGCCAACTGGGCATCGTGGTCCACCTAAAAAGAAATGTCTATGCCCAAAAAAATGTCTTGTGCGGAATAGGCACAGAAGGTTAAAAAACCCTACGGAACTTGGGTATGGGTTATTGGATGGTGATTGGTGACTAACTAGAGATCGTTGCCCCATTGGAAAATAGACTTTTTTGTTTCTCAAAACAAAATTACACTCTTTTTAGCATCAGGGTTTGACATGTTACACAGTATTGTAAGAAGTAATATGCAATTTGAAGCCATGAAATCCAACAAAAGTATGTTCTAATTATCTCAGATTTCATATTCCCGTCTCTATTTTAGATCCCGCACAGGGGTCTCAAATTTATGGAGACGGCCCTGATAGTAAGATTAGTGTAAACACTTACAGACTTTAATTTTTTGTTATGCATCAAAAGCAAATAACCAGCCTGCAAAACTTGCTAGCAAAAGTGAACCGACAAAACCACAAGGTTGGGCAAGGATAAGAGTTTTGAAATAGAGGGGCAGTTTGCGTCGCAGCAAAAGTTTGACAGTTTGGTATCCATCCAATATCTAATCTCCCTAGAAATGCTTTGCTCTCCTTGCTTCTCACATCTTTCCAATGAAACATCGACGCATGTCTATAAATGGAGCCCACTAATTTCTCTCTCTCCATGTGTGTATGTTTTGATTTTTTTTTTCCTTCTGAATATGTGTATATATCATCAATCAAAATAGTTCTAACACAATATATCATTGACCGCCATCGCATCATATGCAAAAAAAAAAACTACCTGAGATGCCGATGTCATATCCAAACATAAAACCACAAGTAGCAGCGACAATTCCACAAATCCAAACATACCAAGTAATCTTTCCCTTAAATTCACGGTGGCCGGTAGCTGCGGACTTGCCATCTATCACAAAACCTCTAGCCATGTTGATGGTCTCAACTGGAGTAAAAAGGTACAGTAGAAGATGGTCACAATATGTTGACAAAGTAGATCAGAAGACATGCACTAATAAATATATAGAGTAATAATGGATAAAATTGACAGGATAAGTACGAGTGTTGACCTGGTTAAGAGCTCAAGCTGCATGCCCATCACAACACCTCTAGGCTCAAACTGATACAGTTAGTTTGTTTGTATGCAACAAACAGTGCGTTTACTCGTATGATTGATCTTACCACACTTTAGAACTGTTACACTGTATTATCCATACGGTCCATTCGTCATAAAGTTGGTTTTTGCCAACTTTATATACCACACTTTGTGGTGCTCAATTTTCTCGGCCACACTTTTATGCAGCCACACCTGCCAAACTTAGGCATGACAAAGTTTGACTGGGAACGAAACTATCGGTGTTTTGTACCTTGATTGCTATCAGTAATAATTTATCATGAACAAAGTACTTACAGAAATCCGATGGGTTAGCAAACGAATGACGATGGTTGTATTTCGCCTATATTTTTCTGTGGCGGTGCTCCATGGAAATCCGAAACATCCTAGCGTTTCCCTATGAATGGCGCGACATAACCAATTCTTTTTGCATATCCAGAGTCAACAAGATAGTAATTTACTGCACCCGTAGCAAAAGAAAAACATTACTATAATACTCCTTCCGTTCCACAATATAATATATTTTAGGTGTTTCACATTTTTGTCTAGTTCGGACTAAAAAAAGTGGACATATACACTAAAACATGTCTAGATACATGTGTATACATGTGAATGTGGAAAAGGCCTAAAACATCTTATATCGTGGAACAGAGGGAGTATGTATGAGCAAATAATTTGTGTGTGTATTGCATCCACAAATAGATTACGGTGAGGCGGGTGTGGAAAATTGGAGAACCTATGTTGTTCCATACCTGACATCGTGAACATATCCAGACAATCCAGGAACATCAAATCTTAAATTGCGAGGACATTTTGACTTGCATAACCTTTCATAATAGTGTATTTTACCTTTCCAGTGTCTAGAAGCATGACGGGAACGTGTGTTCCATCAGTTGCCCCAATTGAATCTTTGAAATGGGACGGAATCTAGGCTTTCTAAACGTGTGTTTGGATCAACATGAATGGGGTGGGATGGTCCCTGTTTTGTGGATGGGATGGACTAGATTGAGATGATTCCACTTTCTGTTTGGTTCCAAAAGATCTGAGGGATGGGACGAAATGTGTTTAGCCTATAATACTATTTAGTACAATAGCAATCTCTTCTTTATCTTTATCTCTATCTCTATCTCTATCTCTACTATCTCTTCTCTTCTCTTCTCTATCTCTATCTCTTCTCTATCTCTATCTTCTCTATATATATACTTATATATATATATATATATATATATATATATAGGGTCGCGCTATTTGACACCCAGGTATAGAATAGTTATTCTACACCCGGGCCGACTTACGCACCGGTCACCAGCCATCCCGCGCGCCAGACTCTCGCATCAGCCGCGCCATCCCATTCGAGTCAGCCAGCGCTCCGCGCGACGTAATAAAATGTCGCATCTAGCAAGCAACGTAAGATTGGGCAGCCCGCAACTACCGCACCACTCCCGATCCGTCTAGCCCACGATGAGTCGGTTTTCCTTTTCTAACAGGCGTGAGTCAGTTTAATGCCCACTACGTAGGAAACATCTCATGCTACCTAACGTAAGAGAACTCAAAACTGGCAACGTAATAATCCAATTAGAAACAGAAATTACTAATGCGGACGTTTGAAACTTCTTGTTGCCAACACTTGGTCCATAAAAAAATCCAAGTTTTCTTTTGACGGAATGGTAAAAGTCAAAGGTTGACTCAGTTGTCAACACATACTTCACCAATTGGAAGTCAATTACCTTTTGGCAATGTAAAAAAATAAATCTATGTATACTATTGAACCAGGAGTAGATTGCAGTCACGCTAAACTGTATGCTTACAAAATTGTTTTACGTCAATATAAAAACTATTCGCATCAACTGATGCAACGACACTAGAACTAGCAGCGAAACCAGTTGTGTAAAATCACACAATGTACAGGCATGGTTCCTGGTCTTCAATAATGCAACGTAAGAACTACAAACATCGACCTTTTACCATAAGGTAAGAATTACAGGCATGGTTCTTGGTGCAATATTCCCATAAGAATATCCAAAGTTACAACTATGGTCATCTGCAATCAGATTTACATTTCACATATACACTGTACTCTCGGAAATTCATACAGTTTCTCCAATATTCTGTACAATCATAGTTAAATAAGCAAAAAGAGTTGGCTTGTGCCTCATGCGTGATAAGAGTGCAGAAGACATCCTGGTTTCTTCCCAATTGTCATAATTGCCGATGGAAATAGTTGTCAGGCATAGCGGAGAACAGGCTACGCATTTCTCCTCTCGATGGTAAGAACTTGTTGCTTTTGATACCTGAAACGGCCAAACTATAATCTGTACGAAGCATCTACAAAAGTGTTGACAACAAAAGGACAAATGGTAAAAACGGGAATGAAGTATGCAATCCTGCTATTATATCACTACATTTTGGTGAAACCCAATCTTTAAAACAACCTGATGTTCCACAGGTTATAAAAATCTTTCATCAAAGCAATGACTGACCATGGAAAAAATAGCATGTTGCAGTACTCATATACTCATTCTGGAGACACAAGAACCAAAACAATACAATGTTGTCTTTGCTGCACCTTGATATCCGTAATGTTATAATTTGTTATGATGGTTATAATGGAGGGTTGCTGGTTGCCATAGCATGTTCCATGTAACTAAGCATAGTATCTATATCAATAAGCCTAGAAGGCAGAATACAAATTACTAAATTCCAAAAATGCTAATAGAAGGGTACAGTAAGCATAGATGCATATAGACTTGCATGTGAATGCCACTCATGATAAGGCAAGGGAATGCAGCATAAAAATAAGCTGAAGATAAAAAATGGATGCAGTGCAGCAAGCAAGGGCAATCCAAGGTTGAAAACAAAAATTACAAGCAACTTAAACCCGACTAATCCAAATAACAACAAAATGGAAAATAGTGTCCTATAAGGTCGGAATATATCTCAGAACATATGGTAAGCCGATGGAAATACCAGGATTCATTTTTTACGACAACTATAATTACGGTGAGTAAAAGTTATTAGTTACGACCCAAGACGATGCACACTTGCGATTCGACCTAAAAACTACCGGTGTTGTCGATGTGCTTGAAAAATGAAGAAACTAATTTGCAGATCAATAGCTACATCTAAACTACATGGTGTGCTGCAATAATATTTTATCAAGTGCATTAAAGACACATAGTTTCTCTCAAAGACATGTATAAGATTAATGGTATCAATTAGACTATTGAGCAGGGAATTAGATTGTATATCAGCTGATGGATGGAGTGCTAATGGCCATGAAAAAATAGGAAGTCAGGAACAGGGAACACATTAAGAAAATCAAAGAGAGAAAAATGAATGACATGGTAAAACGGAAAAGATCACTAGCAGATTTGCTATGCAATTTATGGAAAGATTGCAGTCAAATCAATATTGAATGAAACTAAATAAAAGTATGTCTATGGAATTGTTATAGAGGTAAATACTAAGAAAAATGATTCACACCAAAAGATGTATAATTGCTTAGAAATATCAACATCGGGACCACGGTTAATAAAGCAAATACAACTTCTAGTGCATGATAAACAGGTGCTTGGGCTGTTGCTTGACAAACAACAATGTAAGTAAGTTTGTTTTCTGAAGCTTTCTCATCTACGCACCATGGCCCGTCAAACAAATGAAGGATTATAATAAGAAGTTGCATTCATGTAGTACTGCATATCAAAACCATGGAAACTTCTGTTGCCTTTGTGACATGAAGACCAAACAATGGACAGTAGTTGTCTGCAGCTTCAGAGTTGAATCCTGCAGCTGGGGATTTTTCTGGGCCAACAAATAGTTTGAGTTTAGATCCCACTGGCCAGATCTCATAAATGAATATCAGAAAAAATACTGGTTGAGTTACTATCACAGTAACAGATCCATGTATTCCAACAAAAGAATAAACAACAAAAAATTACAGCAAGGTCGAAACACAAGTTTTTTACTGATACTCTTTGTGTCCATGCTCGGGCCCCGCTAGAATCCTGCCCAAAATTTTACTTATAGAATTGGGAAAAATAAATTTAATGCAAAGATGTGTGATTTTTGTACGACATGACCGTTATTATACTGCGCTCATGCCTTTTCTTTCATAATCAACCAAGTACACCGAAAATGACCAATCACATGAATTGGTAATAGAGAAGCAATGCCATCAAACTGACATTTATTTCTCTCAACCGCTCCATGATGCCTAGCTAGACCATACAAATCTGATACGCAAATGTGTTGCTTTAGACTGAAAACCTAAAATCTGACATTTGCACTTCGTTTAAAACAGTAAGTATAGTAAATTAAAAATGGATCAATGCCTCTGGCTATGAGAACTGATAAGCAAAAAAATCCAGGGTAAGGTTAAAGGTTGAATCGGCTCCATCGTTACTAGTTCCAGATACAAAAAGGAATTGCTAAATTCGAAGGCCACAAGCGTGATGTAAAAAAAGGACGGACCACGAGCGTATTCCTACCGTCGTGAAAGGAGCAGCAACATCTCAGGCCGCCAACCGCTCTCTGCGATGTCAAGGTCGCCCGAAGCGCCATCTGCAGCCACCACCCGCCGTGCTGCTCGACCAAGATGCCGAAGCCGCCTGCAGCGCCGCCCGAAACCACCACCCGCAGCCGTGGTTTCCACGATGGCACCGCCGAGACCACCGCCGCTAACCACGTCACAAGCCGTCCAAATCCCCAGATGCAGACGCCGCCGCCGGCCACGATCTCCAGATGCAGACGCTCGCCGCTCCTAGCAAACCCAGGCGCACTCCGCCAGTAGCTCGCCGCCAACCGCAATCGCCGATGCAGTCGCCGCCGAAATTGCAGAACCGCTGGCGGCACACGATGCTCTGGATTAGAAGATGGGGCTAGCTCGTGGGTGGGGAAAGAAACTGTCGGATGTAAGAGAGAATGAAAATTACGGGATGGCGTGATGCCGCGATGTAGGGAAAATAAATTTGACAGGGCCGTACCGGGGACGGTCGAGCCGCACACGGATCTGGTTCGATCAAATCGACCTGGGTGTAGAATTATTTATTCTGCATCCAGGGTGTTTAATAGATCTTCTATATATATATATATATATATATATCTAAAAAGCACAAAGTTTTCCTTCGTCAAGCCTCTCCTTTCTCCTGTGTCGCTCAGACTGTTTCGTCCATTCGACATGTTTGCAATTTGCTGCTCCAAAAACAATCGAAATTAACCCGCAGTCCATCCGGCGAGATAGCCCTAACCCCACTCCCGACCGCAATCGTCGTCATGCATCTCCGCTCCTCTCATATCCCGGCGCCGCCACCCACCTCCACCTCCCGTCCCCCAGACCGGCGACCACCACACTCCCATCCCCACGCGGGGAAGGACGGACCCGGCGCCCTCCTTGGCGCGCGGGGAGGAAGTAGGACGACTGGAGGAAAGGCGCCGCTCCTCGAAAGCGACGACGACCAACGGGAGGCGCCGCACGCCGTCCTCCTCCCACCACGCGAAGACCCTCAAGATCTTCAGAAGAGAGGGGCACAGCAAGCACCAACACCGACGCGCAACCATGTGGCGGCGGGCGGTGCGCTAGACACTGGCGCCAGCGCTCGCGCTGGATACCGGCTCCGGCGCGGCGGCCATCGCAACCTCCGATGACCTCGCCAAGAACCTCAATGCACGAACCTGCCCCCGCGCCTCCTCCGCGACTCCGTCGTCGCGGCCAACATCGCCATCGACTACCAGTACTCCCTCGCGGACCTCGAGCCGGGCACCGCCGCGTGGCTGAAGGCGACCCACCTCCACTCCGCCAACCGCCTCCAGGAGCTCTACTTCCGGAATGGCGGCATCTAGATCAAGCTCGCAGCTGGTACAAAATTCGATCTCGCATGTCTGGATTGATTTGGGCGTTGGTTCCTTTCGTTTGTAAGATTCCATATATTTGTCGCTGAGGATAAGCTACTTGTTTAGGAGTACTTGGTACCAGAGGAGTACGTGCAGACGATGAGAGCGTCGATGCTGAAAAGATCCCAGTCTCCTGCAGACAATGAGGGCGTCGATGCTAAAAAGATGCCCAGTCTCGTGCAACTGCTTCTCTCGCCCAAGTGCACGCTGTCACAATCTCCAGCGGCCATAACAGCAATTGTGTGTACGTCGATTTAGTCAATCAGTTGCAATACCTCATGGTTCTGCTCTTTGTTAGATCATTTGGACAACATAGCTGAAAGATGTGCGGCTAGGTGGTTAATCAGGCTCTGATTTGTCTGATCGTACTTTGAAAAACCAAGTTGTAGCTTTGTAGTTCAAGTAGTAAGAAGAAGACACGAAATCAGGGACCACGATGGAAGTACTTTGTCAAGAGTTTGTGACAATTTGATCAGAATGACAGGTGCAACTAATGTTAGGGATTCAAATGTTAGAAGTTATTTTATCTTAACCTTTGAATCAGCTAAAAATCTGTAGCAAAATCCATGATTAGTGAGATGGGAAGGTGAACCTCAAGGTGACAGGATGCTATCTTGCTTGGGCTGAGGGATCACAATGTTTCAGTTGCCATACTGATTGTTGAACAACTGAAGCGGAAAATTTATGGCCATATGCAAATTGAGCATCTTGTAAACAAGTTTAAACATGTATCAGGCAGTGAATTTGTCTATGCATAATCTCTTCCGGCCCTGATGTAATTAGCGAGCTAATATACTCCCTCCGTTCGGAAAAGGATGTCACCAAAATGGATGTATCTAACACTAAAATATGTCTAGATACATTTATTTTTATGACATCTTTTTCCGAACGGAGGGAGTATATTTTTCAAGTTTAGACATGTATCAGACATGTATCAGCTGGTTTGCGAGTGGCATGGTGTTGTGTCCAAAAGAAGTTTCACCAATCCGGTGGAAGAAACATTCAGAAGTCACATGTGCAGTAGGTCAGAGGTAACATGCATGTCTCATTAGCTTTTGTTCTTTTGAAGCACTGTGAAGCCCGTATTACGTTCACGGACATACTACTCCATGGAATCGTGAAGATCTACTACGTCAGGGAAACGTGATGATATACTCCTGAAGCCCTCCATATTTACAGGTTAGCTCAGTACCTGCGTTTGACTTTGGTACAACATATATTTCAATTCTTCTTAAAAACCGAACTACTTGATGTTACAACCAACGTATAAGCATTTGACAGTAAGAGAGTATGTGACTCCTGAGAAGTTCATGTCTTTGAAGGAGTATGGAAAATCGGTGGTTTTCGTGCCAGTGGACCTCTGGTAAGTACATGTCGTTGGTTACTCCTTTGTATCACTGCTCTGTAAAAAATTGTACTTCGATGCATTACTGATGATCTCGAAATGATATCTTGATTTCCCACGCTATAAATTAATCAAGAAATACAGATTCTGGTCCTATTACCAATTGTTCAGTTCAGTAGTGGAGTAAGCATGTCGTTTTGTTACCCCGACATGTTTATTTCCACTTTCTAAGAAGCAAATTAGCAGCACATGCCATTGAGAATGTTGAATTTCTTACAAATGATTTTACGCTTCTTTACAAGCGTTGATTCGTACTGCAAAAAACTGTCCATTTGTCAATTCCAAAAACAAGTGTTCATGATATATGCAATTGTCTTTCTTTTTTAGGATCATAAAGTGTGCAGTGGATATAACTTGTGCAAGGCCCAAAGGAGTGTGCTACTTGAGATCATTCAGGCTGAAAAAACTATGTTGCTATCATGTATTTCCTTTTCCACAGTTTTGTTTGAGGTCACCACTCGAAGTACACGAATGGTAGGACGCGATGGCGGCATGTGTCCTCGAGACGACATGGCATTCGAGGCAAGGAAGGCGTTGACACCGGAGCTAGCTAGGGCGCCGCACCAGTATGGTCCAAGGTGTCCTTGAGGCGGTGTGGCCACAGGGGCGAGGAAGGCGTGGACACCGGGAGCACCGGAGCTACTATAGTGCGCCAGGATGGGCCGAGGGCAGCGCGTAGCATGGTGGCGATGTTGCTCGGCTAAGCGAGATCATGGGCATGGTGCTTGGTTTAATTCATTGAGATAGCGATTTCATGTTCTTTTTTGTGAGAGATTGAGGTAGCGATTGATTGGGTGTGTGATAGGACGTTCGATGAGCGAGGTGTGGGTTACTGGGTTGATCTCTACTATAAGCAATTGTTCTCTTGTTGTTATATCTACTCCATGAAGTAACTCAATTGTCGCATGCCCTGGACCCCTTCATTTTCATTATTCATATTAAGGTGTAGCCGTGTAGCACTTAATATGCCGAGAGCCGACATGAACTACAACAGATATTCGGTGCCAACGGAGAACATTGAGTTGCACAACTACACAATGAATTGTCGATATAGTGGGGATGCACATAGAAAGCATGTAAGAGGTGAGAGAGTGAGGCAAGTAACCAAATAACATCATCAACGTGTCGATGAGACATGCAAAAAGGGAGAATAATCATATCGATCATCAAATACAAGTTATAATAACAAGCAATCACTTAACTGATATTGTTCAAAATTAAATTTCATGGGTCACTCATAATGCGTTTGTTCATCATTTTGTAATAATCCCGTTGCAACGCACGGGCATTTAGCTAGTTGGTTAAATATATGTAATTGTCATTATCTAGAGCATAAGCGGAAGATCTGGAAAAGGCACAGACCGACTTCGCCCCTCGTCTAGCTGGTCCATGCAGCAGCTCTGCCACGTCCTCTTCTTTCTCCCTGTCAAGTTAATTGAGCCGAGACTGTCGGACCAGTGGGGTACCACGGCCCGTCTGCCTTGGCCTAGAAGGCCACGTGTCGCAGGCCAAAACAACAAGCAGTCACAGAGCGTGCCACGCAACGTGGCGCCTCGCGAAGATACGCACCCCAGAA
This sequence comes from Poa pratensis, assembly GCA_947311845.1. Taxonomy (NCBI): domain Eukaryota; kingdom Viridiplantae; phylum Streptophyta; class Magnoliopsida; order Poales; family Poaceae; genus Poa; species Poa pratensis. Next base: position 34,616,478 of record CAMZMU010000070.1, read on the forward strand.
GAGCCATCTCCCTCAAGAAGCCAAAGAAGCAAAGGACCAGGACCATCCAAGAGACAACCTCGTGTGGCCCCCTTTGCAGCAATGTAAACCCCCGAGGCCTCGGGCGGAAGAAGACAAGCACTATTGCGCCCGTGACTCCACGTCAGAGGGCATGTGCGCCCGCGCCACTGCGGGAGGACGCGCGCCTCTGCGCTCCGCCGCAGAGCGTGCAGGCCAAAACTTTCCACTTTAGTGATTAAGGGATGCCGACCATCTGCGGCAAGCAAAGCGGAGCCCAAGACCTTCCTCTTTGATGCAAGACGGCCGGGCCGGCGCTACGTACGCGCCACCATGGACGTCACCGACAAGGCCCCCACGACTGCGCCATGAACGGTGGCTTTATCTGCGCTAGGGTAGTGCGTCCGTGCCTTCTTTTGGTGCTATGTGGCAACCCTTCCCGCCAAGATTTTGGGGGGAGAGGACCGGAGCACTATAAGAAGGGCCGCGCCGCAACCTTAGCAGGGGATCCATCCACAACTCATGTAACCTAGCCTCTACAAGCAGAGCAATATCAGAAATGCAGAAGTAGGGTTTTACACCATCACGATGGTCTGAACCTGGGTAAACCAGAAATACAGAAGTAGGGTTTTACACCATCACGGTAGTCTGAACCTGGGTAAACCCGTGTGTCGCTTCACCGAGATTGTCGAGGGTCTCAGTTGTTTGCGTGTTTCAGTCCCTTATGTTCGCAACCCGTGTGTCGCTTCACCGATATTGTCGAGGGTCTCAGTTGTTTGCGTGTTTCAGTCCCTTATGTTCGCACTACGTTCGACAGACCCCATCGTTTATTCCTCGACAGAGGCCCCATCGTTTAGTTCGTCAAAAGGGTTGGCAAAAAATACTTCGTTTTACAATGATTAAACATAGTCGTATGGAAGGAATTACTACAGAAATTAAGCATGAACATCTAAATTAATTTGATCTGAACCAGTTATACTTACATTCATGCTTTGTCATCAAAAAACTTATTTTGCTGGAACAAAATAAAAATAATTATGAACACATAGAAATCTTCATCATTCATGAACATATACGAACGTGTTTTGAAGCTATAGTTCGGCAACTTATGATGATAACATATATTCCGGTGGAAAACAAATGTACATGTACAGCAGTAGTGCAGTACAGGTCGGAGACGATCAGTCAAGGGCTCAAGGCTAACGGATGCAACAATATTGTTCATTTATTTTCGGCAGCATCGCGCCCCCGTCGCTCTAGGGTGAAACTTATGACACGGTTGACCTACATACTAGTACAACACTGGCCGGCGGCCGGCCGAGGTAGTTCTAGGTAGTTCTAGATGGTAATGGTACTAGCTACGGCGTAGCTAGCAAAGCTACTGGCGCCCCAGCTGACGTCCACCGCCTCCCATCCCCTGCCGGGCCTGCACCCGAGGCTCCTCGGATCCGCCCTTCTTCCCTTCCTCCTCATCACCCAGCGGCAGACGCTTCTCCTGCTGCTGCTGCTGCTGCGACGAGGCATCGGCGACCTGACGTGCTCCGGCGAAGAGGTCGACGGGCTCGGAGTCGGCGATCTTGCCGCCTCGAGCGGGGTGCCGTTGAAGTAGCCGGTCCTGAGCATGTCGTCCTCGGTCAGCCTCGCCTGGGCCGTGCCGTGCTTGATGTCCTCCTTGCTCGTCGCCATGGCTTGTTGATGCCTGCCATCGGTTGTGTCTTGTATCCGATCCGTGTATGCCTCGTCTTCTCCGCGGCGCACTGCGCTATTTATCTTGGGCGGTGAAGCTTCGCGCGAGGAGGACACGCCGCGCCTTGACGTGGCTGCACGCATGCCGGCCATGATAGCTCGCTCTCGAACTCTCTAAAACAGGGCCGGTATACCGGGGCGAGTGCATGTTCAGTGATCCAACACCTCGTATATCACGATACCACTTCTTAAAATTTAAATTTAAAGTTTTAAAAAAATACGAAAAAATTTGTGGGTGTTACAATTTATGTGTATACGATACCTAAAATTTGTAGACACAAATTTGAAATATACATATAGAAATAAAAAAGACAAATCTGATATAAATAATGTTGAAAAAGACAAACACATGATACGTTCAGAACGTATTTATAAATTTTGATTGATGTATACTATTATTATATCATTACTATATATTTTATGACGACTTTCCCTAGTCATAAGAGGCCACTAGTATAAATTCATATGGATAGCTTACATTAAGGGGTGGAGATTAGGCTCAGCGCGCAAAAAAAAGTAGGCAAACCCAGAGCGAACTTTAACAGCGGCAGCAAATCGACTCCATACGCCGCCGCCGCCGCGTCCACCTGACCCGCCGCCGCCTCCACCTCGCACTGGCCCGAGCACGCCACCGCCATCTCAGCCTCCACCTCGCACATGCCCGAACATGCCGCTGCCGTCGACATCTCAAACGCGGACCGACGCATGCCGCCGCTGCCTCGACTCGTCTCCCAGACCGGCAAGCCCTCCCGTGTGCTACATACCGACGGCCCAACCTCGCTTGAGGCACTAGGTACGTGTTCCCCTCCATCATCTGAACTGAAGAACATTCAGTCATCTTATGTATGCAGTATAGATATGCTGAAATAGATAATCAGTTTGTAACACATCTGCCCATGTGATTTCTATTAGATTAATGCACTAGCCAATTATCTCAAAAGTCCGAACTGATGGAAAGGGGCTAGACAATATATTTATATTCAACACTCCTCCTCACTCTAGGCTATTTTAGTCCTTAGCGTGGGATAGGAGCGGGTCGCAGGATCTTTTTTTTCTTCTTTTTTTTAATCTGCGTGAGCGGGGTCTCGAACTCGAGACCTCTTGGCTCTGATACCATATTAGATTAATGCACTAGCCAATTATCCCAAAATTCCGAACGGCTAGGCAATATATTTATATTCAACAATTTCAATCAATATAAATTATACATTAATGGATTAAGTATAGGCATGCCCTTGCAGCTCATTCGTTGACAGATTTATGTGTTTAACATTTCAAGATCAAAGTAGAGTGCCATAATTTTCTTAGATACATTTAGAAATATTTTATACGTGTTCCTTCTTTTAACGACAACAAATTCTGCATGTGATTAAGGTACTTGTCAATTACAATCACCGCAAACGAAATATGTTGAAGAGCCCCAAAACAGCGTTAGTAGATGCATATTTGTTTCACTTGTATTATGTATACAGTTCCTGAAAATACTATTGTTCCAGTCTTTCAACATCATATCGCATTGTTGTAAGTCTAGAAAACACTAAATCATGACTATCCCATACATCTTATATGTGTTTTCGGAATATCCATCATATTCTATCTCCAAATAACCAGTAGGGACTCGAGACTAAGGATTCAGATTTAAATTACTCTCACCGTTAACTAAAAAATATAAAGCAACCATATGTTAAAAATTTATCAAGTTGTGTGTGTGTGTGTGTGTGTGTGTGTGTGTGTGTGTGTGTGTGTGTGTGTGTGTGTGTGTGTGTGTGTGTGTGTGTGTGTGTGTGTGTGTGTGTGTTTATCGAAAAAAGAGGAAAATATTGTAGGAGTAGAGAGAAAAATGTATTTATGATCAGCAAAAGCGATGCCATTTCATCTTGCTCATGAAACTACTTTTTTTATTTTGAGACAGAATTTATTCAACTAGTAATCTGAGGGATATATGATTCATGCTTTTCTTGAAATTCATAGGTTTTACTTATGGATCCACTAATGTGTAAGAACATGCAACGTGTAGCCAAAAATATTGGACACAGCAATGCAACAGAAGTCGGTAACATATGCAACAAATCCATATTGGTTGCACCAAAACTATTCGAATAACTTTCGTCGTTTACAACACAAGAAACAATGCATCCAAAAAACACATGCATCCAACATTATTGGAATACAATATTTGAGCAACCTCGCTGTAGCATACACACATAAATCATTGTAGCACTTTAGATGTGCTTACACAACAAAAATGATACACACATGTAGCAAAATCGCACACCGCATGCAACATCGACAAATTCCCAAAAAACCTGACCTCCACCATCGACCATGGAGTCACCACCATGACTGATTCGAGCTCGGCGACCACCAATTTTCCACGCCGAAGGTCAAGCAGAGCCAGATCGAGTGAATTCCTTACCAATCGGCCTGCAAAATCGATCCTATTCTCCAAAGCCCGTAACATGTGAGCGGTTGTTTGTCGATGGCATCGATGGAGACCTCCACCGCGGTGTCCATGCATTGTGGCACTTGGAGGCTGGTGGCACGACATGTTCGGTCGTGGCAGAATGCAAAGGAAGGAGGGAGAGAGGAAACAGACGACAGTGCTAGTGCGCCACTCGCCTGCGGCAACATATGCAGGTTCTAGACAGCGGTTGGGTGTGTGCTCCGAATCGAATAGAGGAGAGGGAGCAGAGATAGAGAGGAAGCGATTGTCCCATAGAGTGATGAGATGAGAGAGTCCCGAGGAGGAAAATAAGGAGGCGTGCACGCAAGCGCGTTGAAATGAACAGGCTGATCGATCAGCCGGATGAAGGTTGAAGAATAGAGTTTTCCAAATATTTATGTATGAATCAAATACTGCATGCTATACTATTTTTCTTTTGGTAATCTCTCCCTCATATTTTATTTTCGGTAATCTCCGATTGCACATTCAAACATAAAACATTTTAACTAGACTTAAATGGCGGAGGGAAGGTGGTGGACGTCTCATCTTTGCCGGGATGGTTGGGGCGACGTGGTGTCACACACTGCTCCATGTAGCCGGCGAGATTCATCGGGGACATAGTATGGAGAAAAAATGGATGTAGATGTTCGGAAAGTTTAATTGGTTGGGGGTGCGTCGTGTGGGGGATGTGGCTAGCATGTACAATTATTCGGTACCTTGAGGTGCAAATGTACATGTGACATGTCTGGAGAAAATGTAACAGTAATAGTTTCTTTCGGGGATGCAACATGTTATAGCAAGTACGCACCCGCGAATCCTATATATCGCCCGTTGACGTCGCTTATCGCGCGCGCCGCCTGAAGGATTTCAGTCGTGAAGCGTTACTGGACGGGCCCATCCGGCGGCTTTTCCTTTTTTATTTTAGTTTTTTTCTTTTTTCTTTTTTCTTTTTCGTTTTCTTTTCTGTTTTGTTTTTGTTTTCTTTTTTCTTATTATTTTTCATTCTTTTAAATATTTTCTTTTTCATTTTCTTACCATTTTTAAATTTTAGAACATTTTTTAAAAATGAACCCCGAACCATTTTTTAAAATGAACTATTTTCAAAACTGGAACATTTTATGTTTTGGAACCATTTTCAAATTTGGAACAATTTTCGTTTTTGTTTTTTTTTTTGAAAATTTTCAGATTTTGAAAATGGTTCGTATTTTGAAAATATTAATATTTAAAAAATTGACGTTTTTAAAATAGGTTTGAATCATTTTCGGATTTTCTGTCAGATCTGGAAAACGACACGTTCAGTCACGTAGAAAAAACACGCACAGTCGAACGAACTTCACGCGCAAGCAGTTGGGCCGGCCCACTACGGATGTGCGTAGGCGGCGTGGGATGAAAGCTCCGCTAACTGGCGATACAAAGGGCATTTCCTATTCATCGACCAGGTCGATGATAGGAAAGGGTCGCACACCCCCAAATGGGCCGGCCCAACATGCGGACCGCACTTGCTCGCCCCTCTGTTGCTTTTGGGCTAGCCCAGTAGTGCACCTGCTTCATTTTTTCCGTTTCTTTTGGCAGTTTATTTTTTCTTTCTTATTTTTCCTATTTCTTTTTCGTTTTTCTTTTTTGGCCGTTTCTTTTTACTTTCTGTTTTATTTTTAGATATTATTCAAAATTTAATATTTTGATTTTTTTTTAATATAAAAATGTTAAGATTTAAAAATTGTTCATATTTCAAAAATGTTTATATTTGAAAATTGGTCATCTCTAAAATTTATTCACTTTTTAAAATCGTTCAAAATTAGTTTCCTTTCAAATACTCATTTTTTGTTCACTTTTTGAAAATCGTTCAAAAATAATTTCCGTTCACAGACTTTTTCTGTTCGTCTTTTAAAATCGTTCAAAATTAATTTCCGTTCAAATACCTATTTTGTTCACTTTTTTGAAAATCGTTCAAAAAAAATTCCGTTCACAGACTTTTTTCTGTTCGTCTTTTAAAATCGTTCAAAAATAGTTTCCGTTCAAATACCTATTTTTTTTTACTTTTTGAAAATCGTTCAAAAACAATTTCCGTTCAGAGACTTTTTTCTGTTCGCCTTTTAAAATCGTTTAAAAATAATTTCCGTTCAAATAACTATTTTTTGTTCACTTTTTGAAAATCGTTCAAAAACAATTTCCGTTCACAGACTTTTTTCTGTTCACCTTTTAAAATCGTTCAAAAATAATTTCCATTCAAATACCTATTTTGTTCACTTTTTTGAAAATCGTTCAAAAATAATTTCCGTTCACAGACTTTTTCTGTTCGCCTTTTAAAATCGTTCAAAATAATTTTCGTTCAAATACCTATTTTGTTCATTTTTTTGAAAACCGTTCAAAAATAATTTCCGTTCAGAGACTTTTTTCTGTTCACCTTTTAAAATCGTTCAAAAATAGTTTTCGTTCAAATACCTATTTTTTGTTCATTTTTTGAAAATCGTTCAAAAACAATTTCCATTCACAGACTTTTTTCTGTTCGCCTTTTAAAATCGTTCAAAAATAATTTCCGTTCAAATACCTATTGTGTTCACTTTTTTGAAAATCGTTCAAAAATAATTTCCGTTCACAGACTTTTTCTGTTCGTCTTTTAAAATCGTTCAAAAATAATTTTCGTTCAAATACCTATTTTGTTCACTTTTTTGAAAATCGTTCAAAAATAATTTCCGTTCAGAGACTTTTTTCTGTTCGCCTTTTAAAATCGTTCAAAAATAGTTTCCGTTCAAATACCTATTTTTGTTCATTTTTTGAAAATCGTTAAAAAATAATTTCCTTTCACAGACTTTTTTTGTTCGCCTTTTAAAATCGTTCAAAAATAATTTCCGTTCAAATACCTATTTTGTTCACTTTTTTGAAAATCGTTCAAAAATAATTTATGTTCACAGACTTTTTCTGTTTGCCTTTTAAAATCGTTCAAAAAAATTACAACATGAAAGTTGCACGAAACGTTTAGATTAAACTCCTCGTCAAATGATATTTCAACCGGTCAAACGAGTGTGACGAATTCGATAAAATTTGGCTAAAAAGGTTTCAAACATTTATTCAAAATTTAGAATTTACAATCAACAAAACTTGAAATTGAGTATAGGAATGGAACTTACTCGTGTACGCGTAGGATTTTTGTGTACACATTTTTTAAGGTAGTTCGAGTGTTTTAGTAGGAATCGTACTTGTTTTTGAAAGAGAAAGCGCGCTCCCGCATGCCATCCGAAACGGTCTAAGCGAATCGGTAAAGAAACAGTTTTTTTAGACGGGTACTAACAAACAGTCGAAGTCAGGGAAACGAGCCAGAACTGGGCCGGCCCAGTAACACGCGCAGGGGTGTGCGACGCAAGCGCTCCCGTCGCACGGGTAGAAGTATAGGCGCTCCCGATACAAAGAGCTACCGTACGCACAATATACTTGCAGGGCCAGGCCACGCCCAATAAGAAGTCAGGAATCACGGGACTCTCAGGCCCACAAGGCCAAGGCCTCAGACCACAAACCTCACTACAAAGCAAAATAGTAGACTCGGCCGTGATTTATTTTTGTTAAGAGCCCGCCAAGTATTATAGAATGAACAAAAATAGTGTTAGATCGTGTTAAGCTGTTGCCGTGTCAGATATAGGCCTTGTTTATCTCTAGTGTATTTTAGGGGATGGGAGGAGATTATCCTGGATTTCGGAAAATCCCTACTAGTCTATTTACTTCTAGTGTATTTTAGAGGATGAGAGGGGATAATCCCCAAATATCCCCTACCAACCATCTCATTTTTGCCTAACACAAAAACTCTAGTCCATGCTAATGTATTGTAGGGGAAGAGTATTTGTGGGCATTTGTGGGGATTGGGTGTTCACCAAATCCCCCCTCATCACCACTCTTCCCATCCCCTAAAAAAAACTCTTGGAGTAAACAAGGCCATAAGGTTTTCTCGGATCGTACCCCTGAGTGTATGAATTCTGATTTCTACGAATTATATTCCCACTTGTTGCCCATCTTGGAGAGAGATAGTGCCCGGGCGGTGCTTCCTTGGCTTATGACGAGTCCAGGGACCGCATTAGTCTTGGTTACGTCATCATCCCAGAAGTTCTCAACCAGATGATTGTTGAAGATGCCCTGAATTGTGCAAAGTTGTACTGGAGGTGGAGGGCAAGGCTTCTGTGCTCGAAGGTTTCCGTGTGAATCCAAGCAGTATGAATCAGTATGGGTATTTCCCCTCCACGAAGCTGCAGAAAGGTTCTCTGATCAAGTTACTCCTACATCATGGTGCGTTGACTAATTTACGTGCGGCTGGCGATTTAGTCATTGAGGGCCTACTCCCACTCCATGTTGCGGTTGAGGACACTTGCTTGCACAAATATCTGGAGGATAATCTACTTCCCAAACAGGAGCATCCCAATCATCCAACAAAGGAAGATGCGAACTTTGTCTACAAGATTATTTATCTTTTGTGCCTACCCGAGATGAAAATGTTCTTGGACACCACTAGATTGCTTGCTGAATATACAAATAATCCACGTAAAAAAAACAACAAAATTAGAGTGACGTGGGAAATAGGAGTATACCTTCGATTGTGTTCGAAACTCGGAAGAGCTGAGAACCTGCCTGTGGTAGAATGGTTAGGAGGACGGTTGAACCCCCAGCCCATCAGAGTTCAAACCCCGGTTTGACGCTGGTGTTTCTCATTTAGCCGGAATATTCTTCAGTGAGAGACGACGTTCCCGTCGACAGCGAGTCGACTGTGGTGACTTCGTCAATCTCAAAACCCAACCTCCGGCTCAGTCTTTCGGAGGTGCTCATAGGGGTAGGGTGTGCGTGTGTGCGTTCATAGGGGTGCGTGTGTGTACGTATATGTGAGCGTCTGCGTTGTACTGTGTTTCGAAAAGAAGAAAAAACTCGGAAGAGCCGTCGGACAATATATCCGCATGAGGGATGCCGCCGGCCCGCCGGTTAATAATTTCTTTATGTGATCGAATAAGTCATAGCGTGTTTTTTGAGAGAAAGTCAAAGCACGTTATGTTCACCCAAGTTGACTTGTTCTGCTTTAATGTCTCGTCACTCACACATCCGTTTACAAAGACTTTCTTGCAATTTTTCGTAATGTTTGCTTTCCCCTTATTTACACCAACGAAAACTATATATATCTTGAGTTATTATTTGGTGGTGTCTTCCTTGGCGTTTGCTAGTACCGATTTTCCTTATAGGAAATGAAACTGTCTGTATATCCATGCAACATGAGACGCGCGCTACTGAATCTGTTAGGGCATCTCCAACCGTTCGGTCCCCAGGCCGAAAAACGGCGCCTTTTTCGACGGCCTGGGGGGACGCCGGCGCTATTTGGGCTCCTGGGTTGGGCGATTTTCCAGCTGTGTCCAAACTCAGAGTTGGGTCGAAAAATTCAAAAAAAAAAACAATTGGGCGAAAATCCATCAAATATAAGCGAAATGTGTTAAACTTAGGCGAAATTCATACTATATAGGCGAATTTCGCATTGTTCATTACATAATATAAGCTAAAACTTAAACATAAACTAAAACACGGCGATCTACATGCCCAGCCGGCTGTAGAACGCCGTGTAGTCGCCGCCGTCGTCGTCGTCGCTCGGTGGCGCGCCGCCGCCGAAGTGGATCGGACCGGCCTCATTGTTGTTGGCGCCGCCGCCGAACCACGCGCCGTCGTCGTCGCTGTCGTCGAGGACGATCACCTCGCCGCTCGCCTGACGAGGGGGAGTAGGAGGCCGGCGTGCAGCGGCGCGACGGTGGGTTGGCCGCCGCCTCGTCGAGAAGGCGCTGCTGGAGCGCAATCTCCTCCTGGGCGTGCTGGTTGCGCGACCAGGCGAAGATGAACTCGTCCGAGCACTCCTCGCCGCGATCCGCTCCTTCTGGCGGCGGCGGAACGGGGACGCCTCCGGCGCTCAGGCGCCATTCGCCGGGGACCCGCATGTCCGGCGGCGTAGGGTACCCGGCCTCGTACAACATGCGGGCCTCCTCCGGGTGCAGGAAACGCCGGCCGAAGCCGTTCGCCGCAGCTTCGTCTCCGGGGTATCGCTCGGCCATTGCTCTTGCTCGGGAGAAGGAGAGAGATGGAGAGATGGGGAATGGTGTGCCTTGCCACGGCGAGATGCGGGGAATAAATAGGCGCAGGGGGAGGCGAGACGGTGGCGCGTCATTACTCCGGCGCGTGGCAATCGACTGGACGCGTCGGCCGCCGCTGAACGGCGCGGCAGTCCACGGCCATTACTCCGGCAGGCTTTTGACCAGCGCGGGAGCCGAGGAGATGACGACGAAGCGTTTTTCCGCCCGTGATTCCGCGCCATTTCGCCTATCTCGCTGCCAGCTCTGGCCCACATTCCTTTTCGCGCCATTTCGCCCCCCCCAGGCCGAACCCGGTGGGCTGGGTTTGGCCTGGGAGCGCCGGCGCAATTTTCCGCCGATCCGGCGCTATTTGGGCTCCTGGGGGCGTACTGGGTGAAAAACGGCGCTCCCAGTCCATTTCGGCGGTTTTTTGGGCTCTGGGGGGGCGGCTGGAGATGCCCTTAGGCAATCCGGACATGCGCGCATGAGCCATATTTGGTATTGTGTTCTTCTTCTTTTTTGTCGATCCAATTGCAAAAGACGGTCACATAATAATACGGAAAAGTATTGTAGTCGTCCGGGGGATCGACGCGCTGCGTCCTCCGCCTCCTCTACGCGACACGCGTCCCCGTGGACCCACCGGATGTAGCGCCCCGACCCGACTGTTATACAGTGATGCTGTGTGTCACCGGTTAAGCGATACAACCGGAGGTTACGGGTTTACCAATCCCCGGCCAAAACCTTTGGCAGGCGTTGCTCGGAATGGATCATCGGCAACGCAACTCCCCGATTGATGCCTTAACACAGGCACAACCCTCAATGCATAATAGAGAGATCAAGACTTGTGGAACAACTGGCACATCACAGACTCTACGACACAAATCATTATAGTTCAACTCTTATAATAGAGAAAGATAGCAAATGACATTCAGAGGTCACAGACCCAACATTACATCCAGCGGAAGCGAAATAGGTTGTTCTCAACAACAAGATCCAAAATATGGCCTAAGAGGCCTACAGATAAACATCACAATGCCAGCTGTTCCAGGATGTCCCAAGCTGCCACCTGGGAACCCCAGACTACTCGTCGACGTCCAGAAAGAACCCACCTTCGAGGTCGGTGAAGTCCTCCTCTGAAACAAAACAAACGACGTTGAGTTCGACGAACTCGCAAGATTATATATAGAGCTTTAGCTCGATGAAGCTGTCAAGGTTTTATGGCTGTTTTGCATAAAGCTGATTTTATTTATGAAAAACATAACTCAATGGCATCGACTATTCAGAGTATTTTCAAAAGGGGTAAGAAGTACTCTTTCTTTCATCACCTTCCATTGTCAACCAACATCAACCATTGTACCTGTTCATCAAAGGCACCTCCCCGAATCACCCTCGAGGAAGCTCACCTTACAATCTTGAAGTGGTACCTCTAGTACCCCGTTTTTAATCATTCCGTTAAAATTATTCTATGATCTTATCGTTCTTTCCCAAGTTGTCCTTAACCGTGGACACGGCTTTTCGAAAAGATTTAACCCTGCAGGGGTGCACTGTGTTTACCTTCGGTACCGCCCGGCTCATTGCCTACACGTAGCTCTCTTCCGGGGAAAGCCGGCTGAGTGGGAACGGTTACAACCTTTACCTCGCTTGAGACTAACCCAGGATCATCAGTGGCGGTAGGACAAGAGGTACCTTCTCGCACCCTGTCCCGCGGCCACTTATTTTCCTGACACCCCATCCTCATCTCAGTCTTGGCCACCATCTCAACGCACGCGCAAATGGAAAGCCCAAACTAGAGGACCCTCGGCTAGTCCGCCACAAGTTAGTCGGTCGACGAGGGCTCCATATACCCCACCGAATGGAAGCGCGCTCATTCTTGGTTCAAGAGGTAAAGAAATCGCACCTAGGCGGCGAGAGTGAGACAAAACACCACCATACCGAAGTGGCCTCTCATCCCCACCTTTAAGCATCTTTTACCTGTCACCACAAATTCTCCACCATCATCTGTACAACTCATCACCTGTTTCCAACCATGAAACATCCACCGGACTGCTAAGCATTTTAACTAAGCATGGCTAAGCATCAACACGGCATAGTTAATTATTTCAGGCCAACAGTACAATCCTATGGATAATAGGAGGGGAAACAGGTAATTGGCATCGGAATCTTAATGCAACTATAGGATACTCTAATCCAATAAAATTGACATTTGGAACCGCATGCAATATTATAGTGGAGAAAATATTTGCGGAAACATAGGATAAGATATGCTCAGAGGGGGGATTACGCTTGCCTTGTTGAGCGGAATAGTCAAACTGCTCGTCGGAGTAACGAGGCTCAACTCCGGACTCGTGATCTACCGGAGAGCAAACAACACCGGAAAGCAGAGACAACAATCAACACATGGCAATGGTGCAATGCATACAAAAATGATGATATGACATTTTAAATCCCCGAGGGGGGGGGGGGGATGATTCGACTATTCAGATTAAACGGAGTTCGGGTGCTTAGAGGGGCGCATCCCGGATATCCGTGAATTTAGGTCATGGATCATCGTTACTTGTTGATTAAGGTAGTTGGGACCCTGAGGTTAACTTGCTGATGATATGGCATGATCATGTGAAGAATGCAGGGTTTCGACGATTTAATAAACCTGATGACCACTTTAGAGGTTGGTTCACCCATTCCCGGACATGTGGGTGTATTACACACTTTTAGGGTAGACCGAAAAATTACAAGTTCATACATTTTATTTCCCCTTTTAGAGATGCCCTGAGTATTACTTAACTCCAACACATTACCAGTACTTAACCAGAAAAGGAAGAAAATAAAAAGAAGCAGCAATATATATAGTACTGGGCATTTTCGGAATATCCGAAATTTCAGAAATCGGAATATCCGATCGAAAGGCCTCCTCTGAACATGGCTAAGGACCAGGAACAACTCGTACTGAGCTTAATCGGATAATCCGATCGATACCTAGCTCGGATAATCCGCTTGCCACGAAGAGGTGAGAAATCGCTAAGGACCTCACGTCGCCCCGTACTGGATGAACTCGGATAATCCGATTTGTTCTTCAACCGGAATATCCGAGCGGAACAGAGGGCGCACGGCGGCGCACGGTGACCTGCGGGCGCCGGCGAACTAGAGGGCTAGGGAAGAAACGGAAGCACTGGGGAGGACAGCAGGCTCACCAGGAACACGTTGGTGACTGCGGAGAGGTCGGGGAAGGCTCGGCGGCGATGAAATCGGCCGGCGGAGCGGCGCGGTGGTCGGCGAAGGAAGCGGACGGCGGCGGTGATTCACGGCGTCTCCCTTCGATTCCTTTGGCTGGGCAGTAGCAGGCGTCGCGGCGGAGCTCGTGGTGGTCCTGGCTGAGCTTGGGGTGGCCTCAATCGACGGCACCGTGGCGGCGGAGCTGGGCGTCCATGGCGGCTCGGTGGGGGAGGAGTTGGGGAGGGAGATGGAGCAGGTGAGCGAGTGGGGACGGGGTAGGAGGAGCAGTGCAGCCTCGTGGCTTGTTCTCCTCGTCGAGGTAGGCAGGGCAGAGGGGGGCCCGGGCGCGGTGTGCTGCGCGGCACGGCGGCATGGTGGTCGCGGGAAAGCCGGAGGTGAGAGACGATGCAATTTTCCCGAAAACCCCCTGGAAGTTTTGATTCCATCACGAACAGGTCCTCCTCTCTTCTATTTTTAAAAACCAGCTGAGTTTGGGGATTTAATTAAGGCACCAAAACATTTTCAAAAATTATGAGATAATTTGGGGGGCCCTTTTATACCATGAGGAAGCTCCACAAAAATTGGCGGCTCCAAATAAAATGTTTTGGACAACATTTGTTTCAAGAGGTTGGATATGGCATTTTTCTAAATTCCAAAATGTTGCTCCTTTAACAATTTGGAGCAAGTGCAAAATATTGTTTTGGAGCTCTTGGAACTTCCTTGACAAATAGGAGATGTCAAGTATTTGTGTTTGCAAGATTGAGTGCCTTCGTTGTTTTGGGAATTTGTTGTAGCAATTTTAGCATCTTGTTTGAAGTGGTGCCAAACCACCACAATTCCCTAGCAACACACACAATTCCCTAGCAACATCAACACTTCCCTAACACAATTCCCTAGTGACAAGTTAAAGGTTCCAATTGTTACACTTGATGCAAGGATGCCATGATGCAAGGAACGCAAAAGCGAAAATTTTACACGGGTTTTTAGGGTTTCCACTTCGGGCTGTTACACCGGACGTCAGCTTTATCCCCTTCCTCCCAGCGCCAGCGCCTCACATGGCCTGCCTTTTCTCTCCCCACCAAACAACCTCACCGATTTACCCCAAATCGAAGGTCGCGGCGGCCGCCGCTGCGGAGCCAGCCTTCCTCCTCCAAGTGCTCACCATTAGACGCGCCCCGCATCTCCTCTTCCCTTCCTCCCGCTGTCGCGGGGGCCGGCTTCACTGCGCAGCGCCGCCGCCTCCCAATGGCTAGAAAGCTCCCGAGCGGCGCGTGGTGCTCCCGTCGACGAACGCGCTCGCGCATGGAGACGACTTGTTTCCTCCGCGCGGCCACGCCGCCTCACCCGGCCACTGGCCTGGTTCCCGGCTGTTTCCGCCGCACCGCCTCGACCCACCACCGTGTTGCTCGTCCAGCGGCGTGCCCGTCCCCGTGTTGCTCCTCCACCGGCTTGCGCCGTCCCCGGCCTTCCTACTCAGCCGCGCGCGGATCCCGGTCTAGCCGCTCCTCCCACCGTCGAAGGTCGACGGCGGTGCTGCGGGAGCATTTTTTTTTTGGATATTTCTTGTGTCCTTTTTTCTCTGTTGCGGTGCAAATTTTTCGAAGCGTTGCAGCTCAATTGTTTCTCTTCTGTTGCAAAATCACAAGACAATTGTAGCAAATTTCCTTTTTTTTTTGCAAGGGCAGCCGGTGTTGCTACCGACGGGCCGCCGGCGTTGCTACCGACGGGCCGACGGCAGCAGAGAGTGCTACTAGCGGTGGGCACCGTTGCTGCAAGGGGCTGCCGGCGTTGCTACCTGCGTCGGAAGGTGGTGCTACCGACGACGGTCGGTCATGCTGCCAGCTTGGGGTGGCGGTGCTGCCATGGCGGCAGGGCGGTGCTCTCAGACATTTTTTTTTGCTGCAATAGTTTTATAGTTTTGCTAAAATAGCATAATGTTTTTGCATTACAAGAAGAATTTTTATGCTACAATTTGTCCTGCTGTTTTGCATCATAAGTCTTATCGGAGAACCTCGCCGGAAGAATTTTGCTACGATGCTGCAATATAACAATTTTTTTGCTATTATTGTTTTGTGGGCTTGCTACAATAGAACAAAACATTTGCTACGATGTCTCCGGCGAGGTCTCCGTCGATGTCTCCGGCGAAATTGATTTTGCTACAATAGCATATTTTTTCTGCCACGGGATCTCCGGCGAGGTCTCCGGTGAGGTCTCCGGTGAGCTCCGGCGAGTCAGGTGAGGTCTCCAGCGAAATCGGTCTTTTCTTTTCTGTTTTCTGTGCGAACCGTTTTTTGCTACATAGGGAGCAAAAGCGGGGATTATTTGCTGCGGCGGCAACAAAAGCGGGATTGTGGTCTGTTTGGAGGGACACGTGTCACGCATGCAAGCAGGAGGATGGGAAGGGAATAATCCCCGGGGGACGCCTAGTGTCTTCCTAATAATACTCCATGTGGCAGAGCGCGTCGTCAGCTGGCTATATATACATCTAATTCTACTCCGACTGTTAGGTGTCGCTTTATCCTTTATATAGCATCATCTGCCGGATTATAGGTGGTATAACTATATTGCCGTGTAACATTACGCATGCACAATGATATAATATGTCTCTGTCTTTCAACATTCTTTGCTACCAAGGAACATAATGTTACTTTCCCTGATTGCCTTGAGACATTTCCAACCTGTTTAGTGTTTACTAATAGTTCATCAATCATAAATAAACAAATAATAAAGAAAGCGGGACACCAGAGAGTTTCCGACTAATAGTTCGCGGCACCGCCGCCGCCACGGCGCGCCCTGCTCGGCTCCTCCGCCTCCCTCGTCGCGCCGCCGCCGCTCCTCCACCTCCCTCCTCGCGATGCCCCTCCTCCAGCGCCGCGGGTCGCCGTTTGCAGCGGCGGCGCCCGCAAGGTGTTTGACAAAAGATTTGCAAGGTATATATTGCCTCTTTTTTACTCCCTCCGTCCGGAAAAGGATGTATTAGATTTGTCCAAATACGGATATATGTAGACATATTTTTAGTGTGCACATACATCTAAATTTGGACAAATGAAAGACATCTATTTCCGAACGGAGGGAGTAGTATATGAAGTAGGTGTATGTTGTTTCTAGTTTTAAATTAGTGTAAAAATTCATGTTTGTTGATGAGCTCATCCTACGATTCTTCCAATGAAGAATTTGATCTTCAAGAGGAAGAGGACGTCGCAATGATCCTAGCTATCTACGCGAACAAAAGGCCGAAGCATGGTGGTTCGGTTTTTGGTCGTCAGAAATTGTGGAGGGAAAGAATGGAGGCTCACAATAGATTGATGAGGAACTATTTTGTCGAGCATCCCACATACCCAGAGTCCTACTTTTGGCGCCGTTTTAGGATGAGCATCGAGTTGTTCAAGCACATTGCGGAGAAACTGGCTATGCATGATCGGTTTTTTCAGCAAAGAAGGAGTGCCTCCGGAGAACTCGGGCATAGCACCTATCAAAAGGTGACCGCCGCTTTGCGTATGGTGGCATACGGTATTCCGGCGGATCTAGTGGATGACCATTTGGCATACGGTGAGAGTCAAGCCATCTTGTGCGTCAAGCGCTTTGCGGTTGGAATTGTGCAAGTGTTTGGTGAGGAATATTTGAGAGCTCCCAATGCAGAAGATACGGCTAGGCTTTTGGAGATCAACAAAGCTTGGGAGTTTCTAGGTATGCTTGGTTCAATAGATTGCATGCATTGGAGTTGGAAGAACTATCCTGCTGCATGGCATAGACAGTTCCAAGGGCACAAAAAGGATTCCACTATAATCGTTAAAGCGGTGGCCGATCATGAGACTTGAATTTGGCATGCTTTTTTCGGAATATCCGGATCTTTGAATGACGTCAATGTTATTAAATAGTCACCACTCATGAATAAGATTGCAAATGGTGAAACTCATCCGGTGGAGTTTGTAGCAAATGGCCATACATACAACTATGACTACTATCTTGCGGATGACATCTACCCAAGGTCGCAACCATTTGTGAAGCCGGTTCACAAACCGCACGGTAAGAAAAATCTTGATTTCCACAATGCTCAAGCGGCGGATAGGAAAAATGTGGTGAGAGCATTTGGATTTTGCAAGCTCAATTTGCCATTGTCAGAGGACTGGCTAGATTTTGGGATAAAAAAATGCTTTGGTACATCATGGCCGCTTGTGTGATCATGCATAACATGATCATCGAGAATGAACATGGGCAAGATTTAGATTATACTTACTATGAGTTGATGGGACAACCCGTGCGAGTGCGGAGGAGGGCCGCGAGGGTGGCCCGCTTTGTTGCCTCCTATTATGCCATTCAACGTGGCGAAACACATGATGAGCTCCAAAAGGATTTAATCGAGGAGTGTTGGGCGTGGAATGGTCGACAAAACTAGTTTCATGTTGTATGTTTGTTGTATTGTTGACTATTTGTTGTATTGTTGATGAACTATTTGTTGTATTATTCATGAACTATTTGTTGTATGGAAGCTAAACTATTTGTGTAATAATTAAAACTATTTATTGTTGATTTATTTATGTGTGTTTGATCTTCTTGATTGAGGGGAACATGTTGTTTGCCCTGGTGCCGCGCGCTGCAATTAAGCGCGTCCGCTGGAGAGCTACCATCGGCGCGCTAAAATATGACGCGTCCGAAAAAGCAGTTAGCCACGCGCGGGACAAACCGCTATTTTGGCGCTGCAAAGCGGTTTTACCGCTCGGGAGGATAGCGCGACCGCTGGAGATGCTTCAATAGTTCATCAATCATAAATAAACAAATATAAAGCGGGAACACCAGAGAGTTTCCGACCAAGGAGGAATCTTTTGTTCGTGACGTGAAGATAGCTCCAACGCCCAAAAGGTCAGACAACGCGTACATTCTCATTTGACTACACATATACCAGTAGGAGTACATATTATCCCTGGTAATTTCCTGTGTGAATTATTCTGTGCAATTTTTTTGTTTAGCTAAGCTCTGTATCATTGGATTTAATCATCCTTTTACTTTGCTTACAAGCAAGCAACTAGCAGTTCGTGCATGCATGCCTTGTTGATTGCCTAGCTAGCTTGCCCAACGCTGCCAGCCAGCTCGGAGTTAAATGACCAAACACGGAGGAGAGGCCAACGTCGTACTACGCACGTCTGACGTGAAAAAAATAGTCCATGCAAAGTTACACAATCAATGATTTTTTTCGAACAAATGTTCAATGTTTACGTAATTATTTTCCCAGGCTGCCATATCTCATATCATCGTCCATGGGCGGGAAAACAATGTACTCCTTCCGTTCCAAATTAAATTAGTTCCATTTGTCCAAATATGGATGTATCTATACATGTAACATGTCTAGATACATTAACATTTGGACAAATGAAAGTCAATTAATTTGGAACAAAGTGAGTACAGCTGAAAGGATATTATATGACTACGGGCAGTTCGGCACTAGGAATTTATAATAGGGTATTCATAGGTATTTATTTTGTGTCATCATTATTTTTGCCAAAATCGTCACTATTTTGATATAATTAACACTGTTTTACAAAAATCATGGGTATTCAATTGCATACCTAGAAATAATCCTGGCGCCGCCCCTGACTATGAGGTTGAAATATATTATATGTGGGTTTCTTCCCATATTTTCTGGTTAAACCAGCCTAACTATAAGGTAAAATATTACTCTCTCCATCCCAAAATATAAGACGCCCTTTATTTCGCTGGTCAACAACGTACAATGTTGAACCTGATTTGTACTTATAATATGTCTACAAAATTAGTATAATGATATATGAAATGAATGAATTTTGTAAGACAAATCCAACGATACTGTTTATACATTATCAATCCATATAAGTTTTTACATATTAGTGGTCAAAGTCGAGTAACCAGCACAAAAATAACGCGTCTTATATTATTTTAAAACGGAGGGAGGGCTTCTAAGTGCTGTACTGTCACACTTTGGAACGCAAGATTACTTTCGCATGCATGTTTACTTCGTATAGTATATTCTAATGCGTTAAATCTCCTATGTGTTCAAAACTCAATCCAAGATAGGATAAGGTTGGTACAAGGATATTATTGACATTGGCGGCGATGAATATATGTGTTGTTAACTCATCTCATGGTGTCAAGCAGCACACGGCACACGCTTAGTTGGTAATGGCCAAGACACACAGTTAGCTAGGGGCCTCTAAATCACTCTATCACAGGTCATTCTTTCCGGTCGAATGAACGTTTCTGAAGAGATATTTAGGTGATCTTTTGTTACCCTCAAACTTTGCCACACTTCTTTGCTATAACTATGGTTTGCCACACTTTTTTATCGCAAACAAATTGACCGCTACACTTTTGTTAAAATTTGCTAGCAGATGATTCCGTGACACGTGGGGTACATCACAAAAAAAAGTGTGGCACACCACAAATACTGCTGCACCGCAAACCAACATGTGGTTGGATGGTTAGTAGGGTGGTTGTACCCTCAGCCCACCAGAGTTCAAACCCCAGGTTTGACATATGTGTGTTGCATTTAGGTGGAATATTCTTTCAGTGGGAGGCGACGTTCCCGTCGACAGCGAGGCGCCCGTGGTAACTTCGTCAATCTCAAGACTCGATCCGCCGGCTCAGTATTTCGGAGGTGCTCATAGGGGTAGAGTGTGCGTGCGTGCGTTCATAGGGGTGAGTGTGTGCGCGTGTTTGTGAGCGTCTGCATTTGTACTGTGTTTCTAAAAAATTCTCTCAGTTGTAGCTCTATCTGCATCTTTTTTTTTTCAATACTCTGCACTGTTTTCTTGGTTTTCTTCTTCTTCTCGAAAACAATGTTCAGATTTTGTAACTAGACCCTCTTGTATTTAACACACTACTTAAACCCGACATCCATATTGCAATTGCAACTAGTGTGAATCTAAAAATTGCACAAAATGGAACGGATCGACAAAATAAAACAAAACCCCTAACTAGAAATAATTTTATCTTGTATAAGTTCGTATGGTTGTCGATCTGCTCACCATGGTGACGATAGATTATGTTTCCAAAGAAGGAGTGGGATGCGGGCGACAGAGGAACGAAACTCGGCAGTAACGACTATATGGGAGCTCAGCAGTAACGACAATGGATATTTATACATAAACTAGATAAATTGCGCACACTTTCTAATCAAACATGTGCGCGATTGATATATGTTCGTAATATCATTAGTTGCAAATTTCATTTGATTTTTCAAAACCACTTACTTATTGCCCATAGGTTAATATGTGGGATTGCTTAAAATGATTTTTGTTGATTAATCTAATCAAGATATCACAAATATATATGTAGTGCAATTTTAAATTACATTCGAGAAATGGACATAAATTTATGAATTGTTTTACCTATATATGACGTTCGTTTTGACCTAAGGCTATGGCTTACTCTCTATGTACCCATTCACATAGAGCACACATATTCGAGGTTAAAGTTTAACCATAAATTTGACTGTGAGAAATGGAATATGTCGCACAAAAATTGTCCCATTAAATTCGTATTTGGAAAAGGTTTCAATCACATATAAGTTCCACATAATTAGCTGAAATAATGGTCGACACCTCTTTTGGTTGGTGTTCGCCGGATTGGCCTGGACTCTTTGGACGATTCGCAATAAAATGGTGATTGAGCGGGTGTTTCTTTGGTGTGCTTTTGACTCAATGTTTAAATTTATGTATTTCTTACAGCAGTGGCACCCGTTATGTAGGCAGCGGGGCAGGGGATGCTAGATGACATGCTCGATCGTCTTATGGTGACCGCATGTCGCCTCTCCTCTCCATCTAGCCGTTGAGCGCCAGAGGGCCTCATCTTTTGTTCTTCCCTACTTCTTCTCCCCCACCCGTTGTGTTGTTGTAGCTATCTTCTTGTTGTTGGGCTTACTTGTGTTGCTGCCCCATCGATTCTTTCTAGCTTTTCTTTGTGTTTGTGGACTTGTTTGTACTTGCTTGGCATGTTTCTTTAATTATAAAGCAGGACAAAAACATGTTTTGAGAAAAAAAAATGGTCAAAATTATTTCACATAGGAGGGCAACACCATATAAATATGGTCGCAACGACTAATGTCATGAATCGACACCGTGGACATGTGACCTTTTTTCTACTCCATCCGTTCCAATGATAACATGTTTTGATTTCAGAGCAAACTACATACACAATGTAATGAGTGAACATACACCGAAATACATCCATATACCTGTGATTAAAAGGACATTTTATAATTCAGAATGGAGAGTACATAAGAAAACTCATGGTGAACGAATGCTCCATGTCCATGACTATATGACAACATTGCTACATAGACAGAAAAAGTAGTAGGATGATCCGAATTGAGCGGGTCAGCAGATACTTGCAAAATGTGGAAAACCACGACCTGAGCAAACATCTGTTTTGAATTAATTTTTAAAAAACAACTGTTTTGAATTGAGGTGTGAAGGCGGTTCGGTTCGGTTCGTTGTTGAAGTCGTGTGGGCCATGGCATCTACTAGTGACCGAGGACCAACCGTGTCGGCGCCATCTCCTGCGTCGCCTGCCACAACAGAATAAACAACCAAATCAATTTTTTCCATATACTCCGTAGAATATTCGGTCAAATTAATTTTTATCCATATATCTTGAACAAGAAAAAAGGAAAGAAAAGTCCATAAAAAAGATACGAGGTGGAGGCCAAGTATTTGATTCGTGCGCCCATCCCTTCTCTCTTTCGCCCTTCCGTGTCGTCGCCGTCCTAGTCTTCTTCGTTCGCCGTCCCTCCGTGACCTCCTCTCCGTTCTTCCACGCTCGTGCGCGCAAAGCTGCCAGGCCAACTCGCGAGTCCAGCACCGCGGAGCTTCGTCTTCCACCCTCCGCGCGCGCGGTAAGACGGAGATCCGTCCACCCGGCGGCTTCCGCTCCTCCCCTCCTCTGCGATTTCTGGTGTTTTTTTTTTTTTTGCTTCTGCCGCGGCCGTGGGGTGAGGGTTTGGATTCAGTTTGAACTTGGAAGAACATACTCTGTACAAGAGAAAACGCGCTTCGAAGTTTGAAATTGGGGATTGGGATGTTTGTGTCCTGACGTCTGACTGCAGCCGTTGCTGAACTGGACCCACGCCCACGCCCCGATATTAATTTTCTCCCAATAATTTCTGCTTCCTTTTTTGCGGGGTTTTGTTCCGGTAGCTCTTTACTTTCGGATCATAGCGACAGCCTGGCCTCCGGATTCATCGCGTCGATTTCAACTACCTCCTACTGGTAGGATTCGGCTTTATATACTTTCTTCTTGTGGTAGGATTCGACTCCGGTTTCCGCCATTCTAGCCGCGCGATTCGACTAGCATTTCACGCGATCTGAATCGGTCTCTCCTCATCTCGTTTCTCTTTTTCAAATTCATCGCCTTGGGTTTGCGTCTAGTTTTTGTTTTGCCTGTCGGTCGGTTGGTTGGTTGGTTTTTGTATTGACCGAGCAATTTCTTCGTTAATTTAACGGCGTGCTTTGCTGAACTGGTCAGGTGAAGGCGGCGGCCAGCCCGGAGGAGATCTGAGATCGCCGCGTGAGAGCAAGCGCATGTGACGCCCGCCCTCGTCGAAGGCCATGTGCCCGGACATGAATCCACGCCATGCAACAAGGTACTGTTCGATTCCCAGGGCTCGATTGCTCTGAATCCTATCCCGTCCAGTCGTATTATAAAAACGTTCAGCTAGGCTCTGTTTGAACCTTTTTTTTTGGATAATGGAATATAACTCGATGCACGCCCCACACTTGCTTAGTCTGTAATCCATCAGTGTGAAGTCCCTTTAATTTTCTGTTTCTGGTCTTGCACGCTGAAATCTTGTCAATTCTTCCATACCAACCCGACCTCAGTGTTTGGGCAATGCTGAAGGAAGATATTTTCTTCATTTGTCCAGTCAGCTAAGCATGTAGATATTCAATTTGGACCACCTAGTTTGGTAGAGAAATGCCCTTGAGGCAAGGGAACTATCTCACCAGGTATTTTGTTTGTCTGCCTACACATACTTCTAAAATTCTTTTCTGAATTAGTCATCTTCTTTTGGTACTGACAGGGAGGTTGGATCGGAGGTGTTAGATGGTAATCTTAACGATCACAGCCAGCATGATGCCGATCACCATGGACAGAATGGGAGCAGGCATCCTGCTAAGCGCAGTAGCAATAATCTGTCCACACACAGCAATTTCTCCTCTGATGCTTCATTGCACAAACATGAAGATGAGAGCTGCGATCCATCTGCCCCTTCTTCTGATGAACGCTCAAGTAGGTCCGGTGATGATTCTGATGGGGCTGAAAGTACCAATGGCAAAAGCAACAACGTCGACCCCACAGGTCTTGAAAATGATAGCATCTGGATACCGCCTGAAGCAGCAGATAAGGGAGATGAGAATGAGAGTGTTGCCGGAAACATTGCTTATGATGACGATGATGATGATTATGGTGATGGAATAAAATGGGGCCAGTCAAGTTTCCCAGCCACTGGTGAGGAACATGAGGCCAGCCCCAATCCTAGGGACGAACGAGAAAACGCAATGCTGGAAGCCATGAATGGACAGCTCAAGATACTTGTGAGTCGGTTTCTAGCCTCTGCTGGTATCCCCTTCGGAGAAGGGGATAGTAGTGACTGTTGGCTCGATATCGTGACATCCTTGTCGTGGGAAGCTGCACTTCTTATTAAACCTGATGCAAAAATTGGAAACGAAATGGACCCTGGATCTTACATCAAGGTCAAATGTGTAGCAGCTGGTACTCGCTGGCAAAGGTGAAGCATTTGGTAGATCACAATGTTTTTTCGAAGATGATTTAATTTCTATTTACGTGTTAGTTGTAAACCTCTGCCTCCTAACTTCGATTGCAGTGAGGTGATAAAGGGGCTTGTCTTCAAAAAGAACACTGCTCATAAGCACATGCCGACCAATTGTCACAACCCTAGGTTGCTACTATTGAAAGGAGCGCTTGGGCATTCTGGTGCTAGTTTATCGTCGTTTAGTTCAATGGACCAGGTTGAACATTGCATATATACGCATGTTCACAGTAATTTCAGTTCACTTTTGTTGGGTAAAAGATTATGACATTCTATTTTGTGCCTTCAACAAACAGGAGAAAGATCATCTGGAGAGGACTATAAGTAAAGTAATAGAAATATGCAGTCCCAATGTTATCATGGTCGAAAAAACTGTTTCAAGAGACATTCAGGAACTTCTACTAAAAGAAGGTTGTACCCTAATTCTTGATATGAAGCTTAGCCGGTTGGAGAGAATTGCACGTTGTACGGGTTCTCCCATAATATCATTTCCAGAAGTTCTGGATAACCCGAAGCTGAAGCAGTGTGACTACTTCCATACTGAAAAATTCATTGAAGAGCATAACAGTGCCAGTGAAGGGGGGAAGAGACTCTCTAAAACATTAATGTTCTTGGAAGGCTTTCCCAGACCATTGGGTTGCACGGTATGTCTGCTTAACTATTGTTACATGTATGAGGCATTTATACAATTATTTCAAATTCATTTTTCCTTTTTCCCTAAAATTTGTGTTAGATCATCTCTTTCTCCAAAAGCAAAAGGAAATAAATGCTAGTTTTTCCTCTGTTTATTCTTCCGAAAATCTCTCCAGTGAAGACATCCCCTTGTATGAAAATGGAATCATATTCCTAATCCTAAATAGAATGTAAGGACATAGGGTTTCCTATGTAAACAGAGTATCATATTTCCATAGGTTTGAATGACGCCTTCTCATAATAAGAATGTGCACAGTCTGGTCCGGTTCATACCAAAAGTTATTCTAGCTTACTGTCGACGTGTCTATTACATTGGCTAATTATTAAATCTTAGTAGTTGACATGTATACTATTTAAGAACATGTTATTTATTCAAGTGATTGAGGCTGTAAGATTTTACCTTTCGACTTGGGAGGGAGAAAACAAAGGTGTTGGCATACTATCTTAAAACATGAGAAAGGAGCTGGCGAGCTGCCCTTGCTTATATTTTGGCAAAGCAACAACAACAACAAAAATATAGCATATAAAATACTCGGTTTGTTTTTTTTGTTTTGTTTTACTTAGTTTTCTTAGTTTCCTAGTCCCTTTCTTTGGTTTTGTTCGTTTTCGGCTTTGTACGTTGTGTCATCTGGACGCACCCCTTCTCAATACAAAATAATACACATTTTGAGGCATGTTTGAGAAAAAAAAACATAGCAGTTAAACTTGGTAGGAGCTAGGTACACTTATGGTGCTTTACAATAAAAACCTGGTTTTAATTGTGCTGAGCTCAATAATAGCGTGACGTGTTTTTATCTATTATAATATGTTAATAATGTCACTAAATTGCAATCCATTTCGTGCATACTAATTGCAATCCGCTGAATAGATAGTAAGCAATTATATTAGTCGCTGAATGATCCGAGCGATATGATTCTTTCTCATCCAGATATTGCTACGGGGAGCAAATACTGAAGAGTTGAAGAAAGTCAAGCAAGTCATGCACTACACAGTCTTTGCAGCATACCATTTGATCCTTGAAACATCTTTCTTTGAAGATCAGCGGGTTTTCTTAAATGATGAAAATCCTACAAAAGAAAATTACACTGCAGCTATGATAGGGCCAGCAGCAATTGGCTCTGATACTGCTGTTCTGGCTGGTGCTATCCCTCCTTCACATGATGATTCTCCAGCACTTAGATTATACCACGCCACTACTAATATCTATGGTGATGGGAAGAAAACTCTCAGTGATACAGATGTTGATGCTCCAGTTTTAATCACCAATAGCTCTTCGGATGAACTTGGAGAAGCTGCAAGTATCCAGTATAGCTCCACAACACTCCTTCACGCCGGAAGGCTACGATCACCAGTCTCAGGACCATTAAGAAAATTTGCTGACAAGTTATGTCATCAGAACATTTATTTACCTGTCACACCATTGCAAGAGACAACTGATAATCAAATAGAAGGCATGGTGGAATCTAGGGAAGAAACTTTTAGTAATGGATTTCATGTTGGGTCAAAGGTGAAAGAATCTGCAGTTTCCAGTGAAAATTTGGATGACAGAGAAAATCTCTTGAAACAAGAAAGAACTCAAGATGTAACGCCAGCAGGTTCTTCTATGTGTGACCAACATGGGCAATCACCCATTGTGGCAGAAGAGGAGGAACATCATATCACCACTGTCGGTAGCAAAGAGGACATTTGTAGCAAAGATCAAACTGATGATGCACTTGATTCTCACAGTATACTGATTTTAATGTCCAGCCAATGCATCACAAAGCAGGTTACAAGTGACCAGAGCCATCTGTCCCGTATAAAGTACTATGGGAACTTTGATGTGTCCTTAGGGCGATACTTGCAAGAAATTTTGCAGAATCAGGTAATACCAGTTCATAACTTTTTGGTACATATATTATTTATTCTTATTTACATTGAATATCATATTTTTGTGTTGTTAACTTACTTAAGTTGGCTCTTATGATACTTGGCTCATAAGTTTTTATTTGTAGCAGAAACCAAGTTGTTCCTCATGTGATGCTCACATATACTCTTATACTCATCAAAATGGAAATTTGACCGTTCGGACGAAGCAGCTGGTGTCCCAGCATAGTTTACCTGGCGAATCTGAAGGAAAAATCTGGATGTGGACTAGATGCTTGAGATGTGAACATGAGCATGGAATATCTAAATCGACTCCAAGAGTGCTAATATCATCTGAAGCGCGGAATCTCTCCTTTGGGAAATTCCTGGAACTAAGTTTTTCAAGCCACTCTGCAGCGAGAAGGTTATCCATATGTGGGCATTTGGTGAATAGGGATTGCCTGCGCTTTTTTGGGTATGCTAGATGTACTTTTTACGCCTAATGAATGTAATTTATGTAGACACGTTCCTTAGCTGCCTCTATTTCTGTTAATGATGCTCTCTATTTCTTACGGACTTCAGATTGGGCTCCAAAGTTGCAATGTTCCGTTACTCGGCAGTTGAAATTTACACCACCTGCAAACCACAACCCACCCTCCACTTTGACAACCCCAGCAGACAGAACTGGTTTGAAGAAGAGAGGAGACATGTATGCCTTATTCTCTTCCCGAACCATTTGGTAGTTATGTTCAGTACATGCATAGTAGTAATGTTTTTGTTGCATCTTTCAAGGTTCTTGCTAGAGGTATGACGCTTTTCTCTGAGGTAGCAAGATTGCTAAAACACTTGGAGAATCAATATCATGATGTGGCAATAGCCAGCTGTGGCACATTTCTACCTGTTAAGGACTTCTCTGAACTTGAAGAGTTGTTAATAAAAGACAAGACCGACTTTGAGGTAGGCATCCATTTCTTCATATCTGTTAGCCTAGGAATTTGTTATGTCAATAGATGTGTTCCATTAGTTATGATTTATTGGTTGTTGTCTACATTATCATGCAGGATTCACTAGTAAAGACAATCAATCAAAATGGGAAATCATCTTCATCTGTGCATGAACTTCTTAATATAAATTGGTCTTATCAGGACATCCTACTTGAACTTTATGCATGGGACTGTCGGCTCCGTGAACTTTTTAAGTGTAAACCTGCTAGACAAGGAAATGCTGCTAATGGCAGCGATCCTACAGACACTGGTGAAAAGATTTACGGGGGCAGCTATGAAACTGACAAGCAAATTGACAAACTGAAGTGTGATAGAACTACGAAAGCTGATGGAGCAGCTGGTACCACCGAGTACACAATTAACAAAATTGGTATTGACCATTATCAATCAGGTGATATTGCAGCACCCTTGCTTGATTATAGTCAGGAAGTTGTGAACTCTGACCTTTCTTGCAATGGAGCTAGTAAAGATGAAGTATCTATCATTGGTCCTGATCAACAAGAGGTAGACAGCACGGCGCAAATCCGGAAGTACCTTCTCTTGAAGTTTCAAATGATACAGAGCTCCAGGACAATGGGGTACTGGTGCATCCAGTTCCCAGTGAGCAGGAGCATTCGAGCACTCTCCAGAAGTCCAGAAGTTCTGATTGGGATGATAGAGAGAGATGGTTTTGGAGTTCATTTTCTGAGTCTCAACTGGCTTACAGGAAGGAGATTCAAATGGGATGTTTGGAGAAATTTGAACTTGTTAACCAGTATTCTCCATCTCATCTACCCCCCTTGTTTGAGAAACATGAAGAGGCACACTCTCCTCAGTTCACAGTTGGTCCTGGTGGTAATATTTTTTGTGTATTGGAGCATGAGGTATCTAGTATAATAGCTTGTGCTCTTGCCATATCTGAAGAGCGTAGGCAGGATACCGTAGTCATGAATGAGGCGGAGGATGCCAGGCGGGATCATACTAAAACAATGGAGAAATCTTATAGCTTTGTATCTGAAAGTTCTTATAGCTCATCACCATGGTCATCTATTGGATCTTTAGAATCTGAAGCAAGCTTTTCATCTTCTATTTCATCATATTCATCTGGTGACTTTTCTGGTTATGATACCTCGCCTTTATTGTCCTTGGTACATCCGGAAATCACTGTGAACGGAAAAGTAACTCTCAGAGGCAAATATTCAGTTACTAGCCTGTACGCTGATCAATTCCATCTTCTTCGAAAGAAGTGCTGCCCATCTGAGCTTGCATATATTACTTCATTAAGCCGCTGTAAGAGATGGGATGCTCAAGGTGGAAAGAGTAAAGCTTTATTTGCAAAGACATTGGATGACAGGTTTGTCATAAAGCAAATCAAGAAGACGGAGTTTGAGTCCTTCATAAAATTTGCCCCTGATTACTTCAAGCATACTTACCATTCTTTAGACACTGGAAGCCAAACTTGCCTCGCTAAAATATTAGGAATCTATCAGGTAGTTCACTTTGACAAGTAGTGTCCATTTTGACTTATTTCTGTCTTTTATTTGGTTTTCATAAAACTTGCTCGTTTCAGGTCAAGCAAATAAGGCATGGTAAAGAAACAAAGAGGGATCTGATGGTGATGGAGAATCTTATGTTTGGGCACAATATTTCACGGATTTATGATCTTAAAGGTGCTACTTTCTCACGACATGTCACCAACTCAAATGACCCTGATGCTGTTTACTTGGATCAAAACTTTGTTGAGGACATGAGTGTATCTCCAATCTATATTGGTGGAAGAACAAAACATCTCTTGCAGCGCGCAATCTGGAATGACACATCTTTTCTCACTGTATGTATAATGCACATCTTACTATTTTCAGGTAATCATATTTCATATGAATATTTTTCTTAACAAATTATTGTACTTGCAGTCAGTTAACGTTATGGACTATTCTCTGCTCGTGGGAGTGGACAAAGAAAAGAATGAACTTGTATTTGGCATCATTGATTATTTGAGGCAATATACTTGGGACAAGCAACTGGAGACATGGGTTAAGTCTTCTTTGGTACTAAAGAATGGTTTACCAACTGTAGTTTCTCCTAAGGAGTACAAGAAAAGGTTTAGAAAGTTCATGGCCAAGTACTTCCTCGCAGTTCCAGATACTTGGAGTCCTGAGAATTCTTCCGGGCCCTACAAATCCTTTGGTCATAGCAATAACAAGTTGGTAGAAGCCCATAATGATAACTTGCTTCAGCGTCCTATTGAGGCTGATGCATGAGCCTAGTTTTGCGCAGGACTCCTCTGACAGTTCTTTGAAGCCTATCCATTTGTTATTATTGTTGGCTATTTTTCGCTTTGTAAATGGTGGGCATATGAATGTCTCACTGTTGATCTTTCCAGAAGTTTGCAACTTTTAGGCAGATTGCTGGGGCAAATGTGTACAAATGTAAAATGTGAATTCGCAATTATTATAGTGAAATTTACAAAGGTTATATGATTATTTTGAACCTATGAAGCTGAAGCATTTTCTACTTGATTATTTATACTGTAGTTCTTAACATTTGACATATCTAATTGTCTCGGGGTGGACTTTCAGTCTCTACTCAAATTCAATCAATTCGATTAGTATTTTTCCTTAATTACTCCACTGATATTACTGAACTGGAAAGCAGAAGGGCCAGTTCAAATGCTCCTGATCTTGCTGCAGACTCTACAGTGCACATTTTGTTGTTACATGGAAATGGTCTATTTGCAGATATGCCCCCAGTCACTTTTTATTTCTAATAATTTTGCAGATCTACTGGTATGCATACTGCTAATTATCTTTGATAGATCAGTTCAAGTATCATTGTAGAACGGGTGATATCAAGTAGCTCACTTGTTTGTAGTGGTTATGGCTTTCGTGGTAATATGCATTTATACCCAAATCTCTCCTATGATAGCAAAGAGACAGTATAATTTGTCTTTTGTTTGATTTCAGGAAGTAGCTCGCTGGTGACGAGGCCAGTTCTCATTTGTTCTGCACCACGAAGTAATTCTTGGTGATGTGCCTATTTTCTTGTGCTTGTTTCATGTGCTAAACTTTGCTGCTATATTTCGTCAAAGGAAAAACAGTGATTTTATAAAGCAGCTCACTGCTCCTGAATTGAACCTGCTACATGGTCTCTTTTAGACAGTATATAGTGCTGAACCAATGTAATGCTACACTTCCTTTTCCAGAACCGAATCCTGTTCTTTAAATGGGTCATTCCAGGGGAATTATTATTGGGCTTATACTGTCATCTTCCCTTGGTTAGATAACTGATCTCTAGAGCTTTGCATCTGATAGCTAATATGTAACAGCAGGTGTGTGCTGTTCATAGGTCTGAACACTGAACAATGGCAACAAGGTTTCGTGTGAATGATCATGCGAGACCATGGTGAGTTACTTCAGATTAAGCTTCCTGTTTTGCTTTTGCGTAACTCTGCTTACTAGTTACTTAAAAGAGTGAATTCCACCTTGTGCCCTCTAGTTATGTATTTGTGACACTTATGACCACATCTAGTGAAAAATCGTCTAGATTATCCATTAAAGAAAATGGACTCTATTTTTCTGATGTATTTCCGTTGGGCAAGGTGTGAGGTGATGATTGAATCTCAAAAATTTCAGAACAATGATGAAGAATTGAATAGATGGTGAAGAAAACGCTGGACATTATTGTCGATACCACCCTCCGATGTTTACATATTTTGACGCACCACATGGTTCTATTATGCCAGTCTATTCTAACGAACCATATAGAATGTCAAAATGGGGTAAAATTGTGTTACAGTTTTTATATGTGGTGTATTTCGGATTTTTTCTACTAAATGGAGTAATAAGTGTCACAAATGCGTAACTGTGGGGTAAAAGATGGAATTCAACAAATCATAATCTGTAGCACATATGCAGCTATAATATGATCAGGGACTATTTTATGGTGGTTTCTTGTGGGGTTGTAGTGATTTATTGATGATGGCATTCCAAAGTGCACTCTTATCTTTCGGTCACATTGGATGAATGGCAACTAGTATACAGAGTGTGGAAAGGTGGTTTATGAAGTTAGCCTCATTGGTCATGACCAAGACTTACCATGCTCCATTTCTAGAGCCTTATATTTTCATTTATTTGTCACTGATCGTTTGTTTTTTAATTAAGTATAAATTCTATCTGTCCTTGGCTGTGTAGCTGGCTTTGCAGCCCTGCTGAAGCTTGGAAATTGGAAGGTTCTCTTCACTGGCATTTTTAGCAGATGAGCATGCAAAACCACCTAAGCTCACCTTTCCCAGAAGTTTCCAAGTTGTTATTTGCATTTTTCCATGTAATCCCCTTGCTGTCAAAATAGTCCATACTCCATACACCGATAGTGCATATATTCTTATGATTAAGCAATCATGTGTTGTCACAGTGTGCCTAAGGGCATGCTTACACATTTTCTTTTCGTGACAAAAGATTGCATCAGGTTACGATTTCTTGTGTCAGTGCATATGCTATATGCAAAGCTTGAGAATAACCTTAAATTCCTTTTTCCAGCAGAGTTTACTTGCTGCACAACTTATGCAGTATTAATTTTAGTAGGCGACAGCCAGTGCCCCAGAAGTTAGTGCACTGATTGGAAGTTGGAACTGGCTGTAATTTGCTCCAGCTGTAATCTGCAGTAGGTTGAATTTCACTTAGTTGACTTAAATACGAATATATGAAGTTCTTGAAATTTCCTGCCCTAGAGTAGAGACAGAGTAGCAAAAGACAATAGTTTGCCATTCCATCTTCAGTCAAGGAGGCAACCTGCACAAATTTGGTTGGCATGTAATACCTTTTCTCCTTTTCCCTTTTGCAGGAGAGCATGCATATACCAGCAGCAAGAGTATGAGTGTATGACCAGAGGGAGGGCTTTTGGATCATTGCAGAGTGGCTCATCATGATTGCATGGGTTCTATGCAAGTCCTGTTATTGAGGAGCACAGGAGGTTACAAAAGGATTGCATGGACAAGGTGCTAATATGTGTAATGATGTTCATCCTAACATCACTGATTTGTAGTTTGGCTCACTATTGTTGCGATGAAGAGATTGACTCACCATATTATGAAAATCTTTATTCAGAAGAGTAGTAAGGACCGATTTTTATCTCCTACACCTTGAGATTTCATATATTATACCATGCTACAGCTTTGTGTTATGTTATGTTATACTGTTTTAGTCTGGACGATATCTTCAAGTACTATACTTAGTTTAGCTGCTGATTTTGTGTAAACAGTAAGTATTCATCATAGGTGCAAATGTGATCAAGTGCACAATAGGTTTTCGACCCGCTTTCCCTTAATAAACTGGGTCCCTCTATTCTACTTAATTGAAAAGGCAGAGCTCCTTCCATTTGCTCGAAAATAAAGATTACAGTGCATTGCAAAGCTCTGCTTTGAACTCTTATCTGGAGTCTTCAAACTCTTTCGGTACCTGAAATGCTAAACAGGAAGAAGCACACATTAGATTTTTCTCAATTCATTTTTAAAAGACATGCTCTTTAGAAAATATAAAAGAAAAAGACATTTGTTTAGCAGCTGATGGTGAATTAATGAAATCTGAAGATAGATATAATGTGACATGGCACTGATGTTATTATCTTGGTTCTTTGTTGCAGATCCTGATTTAGCGAAAGCGATTGGTTTCACCATTTCGGTACAAGTGATTCGATTTGGTTGATTCATGCAGAATCCGAACTCCAAAGTATGGAACATGGATTATGCTGCTGCTTATCATCATTTGCCTACTGTACAACTCTGCAAAGCAGCTCAAATCAATCAATTTTGCATTGCCGCTGCTGCTGTGGGACCTCTTTTCCTACTCGAACCGATGCCTCTAAGTTCAGGGTGATCATCATGTTCCAATTCCAGAAGGCCATCTCATCATTCTACAACCAAACGATGACTGCTGTCGGACGTCATATAGAGGATCATGTCTAAGAACTCTGCGAAGCCACGCGAAGGTGCGTACTGTCCCTGTTCCTCGCCTAGTTCATCTTCTCTATCAGGAGTAAAATAATCAATCTTTAGGATGCCAGTTGCGATGGCAGCTAGTGGAGCGATCAATGATAAGGAAGGTGATTAGCCTACCACCAAAGAACAAAAAGAAGTTGCTAAAGATGACACGCACACGAGCTCATTTTAACACCCCCCTATTACTCTCTTTTTGTCTCTGTCCAACAAGCTGCCCACATCTCCACAGCACTTTTCCAGTTAGAGAAAAGGGCAAAGAGTTGCTTTCCTTTTACCGATGCAGATTCTTCCTTTCACCATCAACTATTATATCATCAATTTAACCACAAATCTCCGCCTAAGATCGACGTATTAAAAATTACTAGACAGATGTTCTGATTCTGATTCTAGCAATAGATAGGCCTAAAGCACGAACTGCCTGCCACTAATATTGTTGCTCTGCTTAGCTAGGGAAGCATACAAACATGATGATACTGCAATGCAGGACATATGTATAGACACACTAGCTGCTATAATAGCTAGAGAGAGTAGCTAGATTACCCAACCACAAGAGAGAAAAACACCCACAGTTTTTTTTTAAGTTTGTTAGCCTTGTCGAACTATCTACCATGCACTGTTTGTTTCAGCTAGCTGCTGCAGATTGAGCTTGGATCAGCGATGGCTGCAGAGGTCAGACAGCATCTTCCTGCCTTCTACGATCTCATCAAAGAAGTCATCCAGCTCGCCGACTACACTCTCAGCTCCTGACCTGAGCATCCCGACCCATCCTTTGACGATCTCCACCCTCTCGGCGATCTCGCCGGGGTCGCCATAGCCTGTGGCGATGACCCTGTCGAACTCTGTCTTGATGCTCTCAATGCCGACCCTGGCCTGTCGGAACTCGTACATCATGATGCCTGAGCAGGAGTGCTCGCTGGCGACCGCTTCCATCTCCTCGGCGACGCGCTGGCGCAGGCGCCCCATGGAGGAGACGTAGCCGGCGCCTGAGGTGCGGAATGGGTGGGCGCAGCAGGCCAGGTCCGGGAGGCAGGACACGGTCCCGGAAACAAGGAGCATGAGGAGGAAGGAGCTGGCGTTGCGCAGCGCGTAGAGCACGCCCCGGAAGCCATTGAAGGCGTTGAGCTTGAACTCCACGGGCGACCGGTCGTCAAGCAGCAGCGACGCCGGGTCGATCCTGGTGTCGGCGAGGGCCCGGTTCTCCTGCTCCAGCCCAACGGCCTGCCGACGTGGCGCGTTGATCGCACGCATCACCTGCTCAAAAAAAATCCGGCCAGTACATCAGCACGTATGATGTGTGATCGGGTGAACCAACCGTCAACCATCAATGGTGGTCTGCATCGACGTGCGTACCTGGCGAGCATTGTGGGGGTTGGGGTTGCAGAGCCAGTCGTCTAGCGCGGCGTCGATGCGGGCGGCGGAGGCGCAGTAGGTGTCGAGGGCAGAGGCGCCGGCCTTGACGACCTGGCAGACTTCCCAGAGGCGGGAGGTCTCGTCCATGTACTCGTCAAGCCAGCTCTCGCCGGGCGGCAGGTGGAGGCGCTGCACGAGGTGGACGAGCTGCGAGTGCAGGGAGCGGAGCAGCGCGGCCGCCTGCTGGAGGAAGGGCGCCGACATGAGCGCGGCGTCCGGCGACGAGACCAGCGTGCCGTGGAGCGCGTCGAGGCCGTGCGCAATGGACGAGTAGAAGCCGTTCATGGCTGTTGGTGTGTGCTGGAACAGAGAGGGAGAGCAAACAGAGTGTTGTGGTGGTGGTGCATGGGAAGAAAGGAGATGGAGGCTGAGCTGGAAGCAGAGGCTGAGGTTATATAGAGGAGCCGAGTGAGGCAGTGAGGAAGCAATGATGGGGTGTCCGGCGGTCAGGGAGAAGGATGATTGGGGACTGCGCCCGCAGAGGCCATTGCCATCGCCGAGACTCGCTACCTCCTCTCCTCTTGATGCACCATTGCCATTGTAGCATGCATGGGAAAATGCAATGAGCCTAGCAGCCAGCCAGGCAGTTTTTCCCATGAATCAATCTCACTCCACTCCCTTCTTCTCTCGAGTTGTACTACGTAGCGCTAGTCTTAGATTCAAGGGGGGGGGGGGGGACCAGATTGCCGTTTGCCCCAGGTGATTAATTACCTGTTGGTGCTAATGCTAATGGAGGAGCGAGTGGCCTTGCAGAAATCGTACTACTACTAGTGCTACTCCACTGGACTGCTCGAGCTGGCAGCTGGCAAGGAAGGAAGAAACTGGCTTCTTTTTCCGTATTCCGCAGCAGGCAACCCATTGAATCCGGGTGGGGGGCCTCTGTGCCGGCCTCAGATGGGAGCACAATCAAGCGGCGAGGAAGCAGAGAGAAACATACGCTGCCCCTCCCCTGTCTGGCCTCAATGCAGCCTCATCGTTTTTCTGGAAACCCATGTTACTTAACACGTACTACTACGTAGTACATTATTGACCATTGCGTTGCAGCCCACAATTTATGTGCAACCAAATACGTACTACTGCTTTTTATTTTCTTCTCTTTTTATTATGTGAAGAGAAGAGGAGGATCTTCTTCTTTCTAGTTCTAGATGCACAGCAGCACCAATGATTGATAGGAGCAGCGTAGCGAGCGAGGCAGCAGAGGAGGAGGAGGACAGAGTTTCAAAGGTGGGCAGTGAGTCCGAGAGATTTGTCTGTCGAAGAGCTTTTTGCTAGCAGGATTGTTGCTGTAGTTAGGTACTTCCCCGTGGATTAATGCATGGGTTGCATTGCTGGAAGGGGGAAATATGGAATGATGGGTTTCCTTGTACCCGTACAAATCTCTCTGTCCGCGCTACCAAAACCCCTCGTTTCCATGGCGTGGCCGCCTTTTGAGGAGTCTCCCTCTCGCCGGGGCCTCCCCTCCAGCCCAGCAATCATGCCAATATATGCCCGTGCCCTGCCTCCTCTCCTCTCCTTGTCCTAGTTTGTTGCTACAGCTCCACCCCGTTTCTCTAGGGCACATGTTGGGGCCTACGTGCCAGTATATATATATACTCCCTCTGCTCCTTGAAAACTTGACGTTTGTTTTCGATGACCGCCACCTGCACCTTTGACCATTTTCGTTTGTTGATACCAGCCCAGCAAATTATACTAATGTAGTATCAAAATCAACACAAAAAATTGCATTCAAATGTATAATCCAAACTCTTTAAGATAATCGAAGCTCAGAACGTTTGACTACTCCCATGCCCACAACATATGATTTTTAATCCCTAAAAAAATGCTTTTCAAGAAACAAGACACATCTTTGGTAAGTTGGATGGCTTGGCCTGTGGAGGTGGTCGTCTCCACAATGCGCCGGTCGTCAAATTCCAGGATTTGCGACATACTTAATCACCGAGGCGGGTTATCCTTTTAGTGGTAGGCTATGTACCCGTCATCAACAAGGCACAATGTTGACTTAGTTAATCTTGGTGGTCTTACACGCTTGAAGATGTAGAGTAATTTTATTTAAAACATAGATTTGGTCATGGAGCGAATATCATGGTTACATGCCCGTGCCAATATCGAAGGTTTATCTAATTACAATATTTCTAGCTTATAGCTTATTAGTAGTGACCTAGCATCATTTCTTCTTCCCCTAATTAAGCACTCATGGCACTTTGGTAATTGATGGTTGGTCCAATTCCGTTCAAACATGAGCTTTATCGGTACGTGCGGTTGATCTCGTGAAATGTGTTATGAATTTAGAAATGGGGCGGGGCGTGTAGCTTGGTAGGCGCTCGTGGGGTTTTGGGAGAAGGCGAGGGGGATGTGGATTTGGTTGGGGAATTCAAAGGGGATGTATGTTGTTTGCCCTAACCAAAGGGGGAGAAAGGTAATGTAGTTAACTAGGATCCACGCTGCACGATCCATGCATCGGCTTTTGCCGTACGTTGAACGCTCCATGGCCCTATAGGATCGAGTTAGGACACCCATGCATCATAATACATTGGCAGGTTATTATTATTGTACATACTTGATGCGTGTCCGTGGTTGACCGGTAGGCTCCACGGCACTCATGGCTGACCCATGAATATTCTTCTTGTCCTCTCTGTTATGCTCATCTGCTCTCTCCAGTAATAATCATGCTAGACCAGCTAGCCCTACGTGTATAGTCCATGATGCTCATCACCTGAGTGCACATTATTATTTACTCGTATTTATAAGCATAGCAAACCAACGAACAAATAAAACATGTATAGAAGAGACGTGCATATGATGAATCGTAGTAATTCATTACGGAAACCTACAATACAAATTACAATGAACAAGAAGAAAAGGCTTTCATATATGTACATAAATAGAGTGACGCATTTCATTAGTAACAGTATTGATTATCCTCTCCCTCCGTTCCAAATTATAAAATTATAATAATATGTTTCGGACATTTTAACGTGGACTACATCGGTAGCGAAAT
Organism: Poa pratensis; assembly: GCA_947311845.1. Classification (NCBI taxonomy): domain Eukaryota; kingdom Viridiplantae; phylum Streptophyta; class Magnoliopsida; order Poales; family Poaceae; genus Poa; species Poa pratensis. Next base: position 34,654,673 of record CAMZMU010000070.1, read on the forward strand.
GAGTGAATCAACACACTAAACTGCGTCTAGATACATTCGATTCGCAAAAAGCTAAAACATCTCATAGGAACGGAGGGAGTAGCTTGTAGAAGAGCATTTATGCTACTCTACCTAAGATGATTTGGCCTGTTCGATACTTGTCCTAGCCGTAACTCCATTGTTTGCTCTAAAATGTATAATGAGGTGGCCAGTGACGGCACGTATGCATGTCTAGTCCAAATTAGCATGTGGTGGTGGCGGCAACGTGAAAGCAACGCCATTACTTTAGCATGTGAATCTTCTCTTCATTTTTTTTGTACTAGATGGATTCAAACATCTTAATTGGCTACCAGTGACACTGCTGGTTGGTTTACTGCTACTACTACTATACTCCAGCTGGGAATCACACCACGGTAGTACAGTATACTACTATGTCTCATGAATCATGATCAAAGTTTGCCGAGTACATTTGTGCAGCTGGCTAGGTTATGTTGGGTGTGCTGTGGCTGCACGTAGGAATAGCAGCAGTCTACTTGACCAAAACTGTGGAAAAATGCATGCTTGTTTGTTCGGACAGCAGCAGCGGCAGCAGTCTACACTAGTACAGTGGACATCAAAGTTGTTCTTCTGCAGCAGCAGCAGCAGCAGCCATGCATAAGGCTGACGGATGGCATTATGGATTAGCTCTCGAGTAATAATCCATCCGTCGTTTACTACAGGGCAGGGCTCCCTTTTCCCTCCTGGGTTTGCGGACAAGTAATCATGATCGAGTAGCAGCTAGCAGATCGATATGCATGGTCAAATTACAAACGTAGACATGCACTAATTGATTCGGACTGCGCAGGGGCTAGCTATGCATCCATGTCGTTGATCCATCGATCGATCGTGACTGTATGGAGGAGAGGAGATGGATGATCGATCGATGGAGAGTGTGATTTGACGGACAAATGATGCATCCCAGCTCGATCATGAGTTAGGAGCCATGCATGATGCATGCTGTTTTCTTGCCAAAGGAACATGCATTTTTTTCAAAATGGAGGGTGTACCCCAGACTTTGCATTCAAAGATGCACACAGCTGTTTTAATTAGATTATTCAACAAAATCTTATAAGATGAATACAAAGATCAACCCGAAAGAAGCCACCAATCTAGCGACAGTCACTACACCTACAAAACTGATGATGGGGGTGGCCAAAACAGGGCCGTGTGCCCTGACAACACACCAACGCGCATCATCAAAAGGCCGAAGGCCACACCAAGCTGCCTGTTAGCGAGTAAGGGGCACAACGGTCCAGCAGACCATCAGCGTCACCGATGCACACGCTACAGAAGTCGCCACCGCCATCTTCCTCTAACCCATCTTCATCTTCAGGATAGGGACCAAAGCATTAGCCTTGTCAGGCCTGCCGTCGACGCCGCCATGGTGTCAGACGTCCACCACCCTGCGCGTCCATCAACACACGTCCACCGCCGAGACCCCGCTGCGCCATGCCGCCGAGACTCGCCGACGCCAACGTGATAGAAGCAACGCCGCACCACGACTAGAACCCTCCACACAAAACTTGTTCCAAAACGATGCCCCCAAGAGGGAAAACGACATCAGAGTGTCGCCATTGTCCGATCCGGGACACCCAGATCGAGGGTTTCCCCCGGATCATCATGGTGGAGGGCGGGAGATCACAACGACAACACCTTCAACAAAGGAACATGCATACATTCGAGAGAATTTTTCGAAGAAAATACAAATGGAAAATGCTTGAAGTTAAATAGAGTTGGCTTGCTCGGAACAAGACAGGGAATCAGAAATATATAGCCTAGCACGGCTTAGCGCATCTCTAGCCGATCCCTCAAAATTTAGTCCCCTATATGCCTCCTTATCCTTTAACTTCTCAAATCTGCTCCTCTATAACTTACGGTTTCTAGCCGATCCTTTAATCTTAACTCCTTAAATACATTTAAACATAATGCATGCAAGTGTGAACATAAATTATTGTAAATTACATAACTTTGAACGAAATCTAATTAAAACTACATAAACCCAAACACCTAGTCGCTATTGTTGAGGTCGGCTATTTTTTTTCCAAATGTTCCTCGCTGTTAGAACTAACAATGTTGATAGCATCGACGGCCGGCCCTGCCGTCGGTCTTCCACGACTTGTACGTCCCGTACTGCTGGCGCTCCTTCTCGACAAGACCCGGATACAGGCGGTGGACGCCATGTAGTTCTCGTTGTCGTGCTCCATCTCGAGACACTGGCGGGCCTCCCGAACCTCCTGCAGCGCACGTGCGGAGGCAACTCGGGGGGGGGGGGGGGGGGGGGGTCAACGGGGGGCCAAATCCGACAGGTCACAAGTGCCGAAGGGGAAGTTTACCGCGCCTCTGGCGTCTGTGATATCTGCCACCCATGTCCCCCATGACCGTTGCGGCACGTCGTGGTACCTCCTCTGCGGCGGCGGTGGCAGGTCGGAGAACCGGGGGGAGGAGCCTTCGTAACCATGCATATATACTGCGGACGGCGTGGATCCACGCTCCAGATGGGCGGAGGGGGCCGACGGCAGGAGGATCCAGCCATGGGGGGTGGCCGCCGGAGTGGGGAACGGGGCAGCGGTGTGGTTAGATTTGGGGAATGAGACGACGGGGTGGGCAGGAATAAAATTTTACTCCGGGAGTGGCGCGGCGACTATATTAAAGAATCGGCCGGCGTTTGGAGTAACTTTTAAATCCTCTAACGGCTATAGGGATTCGTTAGATGCGGTTTAGAGGAATAAAACAAAAAAGATTACTTCTCTAACCGATTTCCGATTTTGAGGGATCAACTTGAGATGCCCTTAGGGAGGGGTCGAGAAAGACAAACTAACATTTTGAATCGCAATGAGATGGATGCTCATATACGCATGCCATGATGTTTGCATCGAATCTGAGGCAAAAACAAAGGCTGAAAAGAGGTTAGATGCATGGCAACTGATGTATGTGTTGGAGCTGGGATGGCAGCTTGTTGTATCCATGATCGAGTACTAGCAGGTAGCCTACATAGCTAAGCTAGCTAGTAGGTGTCCTTGGCTTCACTTCACTTGTGCTGAATTGGAGCGGGCAGGCAGGTTGGGGCCCTAGACCTGAACAAAGCGCCTCCTCTCCTCCCTCTTCTCACTTTCTTCACCGCGCCAAGTTGTAAAGGGAGAGTAGACATGCATGGAAACTGCAAAGTTGCCTCGCTTTTACAAACCGCAACTTTTGCAGGATCTTATTTACTTTCTGCTTTCCTCTCATCTCCGTGCTCTTGTTTGTAGCTCGGCTAGCTGCCTGATTGCTGGCTTCTGGAGACAAACAAGAAATATGCTCTATGTTGCCCAAAAGGGGAACGCAAATCAATTGCCACCGTTTTCTTTCTATTCTCCATGTTTTTAGGACGTTTTTATGATGATGATACTCTTTTTTCGCACAAATCGTCGTGTTCTTAGATGCATGTACAAGTGTGGTTTTGTTTTGGTTATTTGTTTGCAGCAGCTATACAAGCCTGTCTCCAAGTTAACAGTAGGTAATAAAGAGAAATATTCTCACAACAAAGAAGAAGAATGGACTTTAAAGCAGCTACAAGAGAAAGAGGGAGGACCCGGGACCTGACATGCAATTGATGATGTTTGTTTGATTCAATTGATCATGGCCTATTCCGGGTGATTTCCCTTTTATGCCTGCAAAAATTCCACAGGAGTATGATCTTTCAATGTAGGTATCCAGTCACAAGGAAATGGAAAAGGCAAGAGCATTCATTGTATGCTCAAGTTTAGAAGTAAGCACAGTCTGTGAAAAAATTATAGTCTCAGAGCATTTTTTTTTTTTTTGAAACGAAGGCAAAAGCTTTGCCTTTTCCATTTATTAAGAAGAAGGTGCCCGGTTTATTAGCGGGAGAAACCGGGCGAAAACCATACAACAAACACAACATGGAGGAGCCGACACAACCACAAAGAGCAACACCTAAAACGAGCAACTACCACAAGCAAACGACTACCCGTCCAACCTAGCACAACCACAACGACGACCTAAGAGGGATCAACAATCAAGAAAAAACGGAGCCTTTCCTTGGGACGCGAATTTTCTTTCTTGCCATCTTTCTTAGAGACTTCTCCACCTTCAAGAATACACTGTCTGAAACTATCCCTGTCAAGACGCAAATAATATCCTTGCCATATCCAGGACAAGCCGCCTCCAAATCGACAAGCAAGTCCAAAACCTCTTTGCCAAAGAGGACCTTAGACTTAGGCGCAAACATAGCCGACTCATCGACCTCAGAAGCAACCAAACCTCCACTATCCATAGGGGAAGGCAACTGGCAGGACTCGGACGAAAGAGATGGTGTCATGTCCACCGCCAGAGACTCCAATGAGCCCAACTCCGTCGGAAGCACCAGGTACGACTCCCCACAAGGGTCCTGTAGCACAGACAAAATTTGCGCAACTGGAGCCACAACCTCGGTGCTAACAGCACCCTCAAGAACAGACGACGTCGCCAACGTCGCATGCAGAGCACGGGGAGAAAAATCTCCAAAGGAACAATTAGCCCCCTCATCAACGGAAGGCTCAAGCGGCGAAGGCACAACCGACAAAACCTGAAGCTTGGCAAGAGCGTCGTGGAGCTCAGTTTGAAGTAGTTCAACCTTTTGAACAAGCTCCATGCGTAACAAGGCAACCTGGGACTCCAAAGTAGAGACCAAAAATGCATTGGCAATGGAATCCTTCCAACACCCAGCAGGGGATCTTGGTGGCACCGGGACACATACCGATGAGTGGTCCCCAACCCCAGAAGGACAAGGCTGGACCGACGGAGAGCGGCTTGCCTCACAAGGAGCACGAGTGACCGAAGAGCAAGCGTGGGAAGCTGGAGAGCGATCACGAGCAACCGGAGAGTGAGCCCGACAGAACCTCTCCCGATGACCAGGGAGACGACAACGAATGCATCTGAAAGGCTCGCGACATGATCTGACTTGGTGGCCACGCTCGAGGCAACGGAAACACCTTCCTCGAGCCCAACGCTTGAAGGCGAGGGAACGCTCAAGACCTTCCCTTGACGGCTCGGGGGGAGGGCCCCGGCTAGGGCGGCGACCCCGACCCACATATACCCAGTCATCCTTGGAGTTGACAGATGTGGCACTTGGACTCTGATTCACAGGGGACGACAACGGCGAGGAGCAAACCTCCATGGCAGGAACGTCCAGAGGTCGGGCTGTAGAGGACGTCGTTGCCACAGTCCTATGAGGGCAGCGGGGACGAGTCAAACGTCCCCCGACAGCCGGGTCGGCCTTGCGAGACGCCATGACAGACGCTGCCAATGCAGCAGCGGAGATGGTCGAAGGAGCTGGCGTGATTGTCTCTGGCTTGGGCATCTCGCCCTCGACGAAGAAGCGGACAGACGGACAGTGGAGAGCCGTGGCTGCAGCGTTGATGTTGGGCACCGGAGCCAGAGCCGTGGGAGCGCGGGGCATCCCAAACCGCCAATCCATGGTTCCTGATGCGGACAGCAGATCGGCTTCAGAGAATCTCTTGAAGAGGACCTGCCGCCCAAGACGATGCCACCTCAGAGCATTTTTTACAAGCAATACATACCATACTAATTACTATGTATCCCAGGAAAATTATCCTTGTTTATTATAAAAAAACAAGGATAGACTGGTTGTAACAAAAAAAAAACTAGATAATGAAATATAGCATCATGGTAAGGTTCCTTGTGGTGGAACCAGCTCAACCAGGTTCAAGTTCTAGACTTGGTATGGCTACTCTCATCTACCTGGATTTAATCGACGATGTTCTTTCAGTGGTAGGTGATGTATTTCGTCAACAGCGAGGTGAATGTGGTGATTTCGTCAAACTCGGCTCAGGAGTTCGTCAACAGCGAGGTAGAATGTGCATTCATGTGTTTACAGTGGTGAGTTTACGTGTGTGTTTGTGACCGATCTGCGTCTATAATATGTTTCTAAAAGAAAAATAGTAGTATCAAATTTTTTAACAGAATATTGTCCTTTCCATGCTCAAAGTGTCTGAGAATTAACTATTAAAAGTTTGTTGTATTCCTAAAATTATTAAGTGTTGGAATTTTACTAGTATTGCTAGTGGGTCTTTGGTACAAAGCCCAACTTAAAATTTTAAATTCTCATTGGCCCATTCATGGTTGGTTGTGTGTGTGACTAAAGCTTAGTCTCACATTGCTAGTTGGGAGAGAGTTGCACCACTTTATATAGTGAGCTCTTCTACCAACTAGTAGGAGCATTAGAAAAGGAATACCACACGTGCGCTCCTCCTCCTCCTCGCTTGCCATGACACGATCACGATGCGTTCGGGTTTGAGGAATGAGCCGATGCCTATATTTTTGCTGTTCGGGAAAATTTAATGAGTCATTAATTAATAATTAATGGATGCGTTAATTACTTAGCAGTTTCAGATTCATTTGGATCGTGCGGCTGTTACCGACTCGATCGTGGGCTGCGCCCACGTCCTACCCGACCTGCACTACATATACAGGCTAAGCGAACCCTAGCTGCCACTACGCGAAACACATGGTCTCTCGCCGTTCCACTTTCAGAACCTTGCGTCGCCGTCTTCCAAGTCTTCTCCATCCTGTCTTCCGGCGTGCACCGGTTGAAGGGACAGTAGGCCTCCGGAGCCCGGCCTCTTGTGATTCTGTACGGGAGAGGGGCGATTAGACTTTTGGGGAGCGCACTCGCGCGACTACTGGTAGCGACTACTTCCCCAACGACGACTTCTTCCCCAACATCTGTAACCTCTTCATCGACAACATGGCTGACGTCAACACCAACGGTTCAGCTCCTGCCGCACCATATGAACTCTTATCTTTTGTATTTGAGATACTACTAGAATTTATATTTCTACTCTGTGCTTTAGATGTGATATGTTAATCTACTGTTTTAGTAGACCACATGATTAGTTTGATACTAGTTGCTTCGGTCACGATTCATCTATTGTTTATTTGGATTAAATCATATGCTAAATAGTTTATATATTCAACAATCCAAAAACCTGATCGTAGGCCAATTGCTTCAACTGTTTTTCTCGCGTCTATGAGGTTGTTTCCCTTTAAAGGGGTGTTTTTTAAATGGTGGTGCGTGAGAGTAGTGTACTGGTTTCAGAACACTGACGTGGGGTCACCACGGCAAATCCCATGGTCATGGTACCTAGGGTTTCATATGAGGGGAGAAGTATGGCGCTGGTAGTTTCATCGGCTGACAAGAGAAGATTTTACCCAAGTTCAGGCCCCCGGAGGGTAATACTCTACTTCCTGCTTGTCTGGTATTGATGATGATGGAGTTACAAGGTGCAACAATGGTGATCCCGGCGAGATGCGATCTCGCTAGGGTTTTGCTGTGTCGAATAGAGCTTGTCTTAGATCGGTGGCCCTCCTAGCTTTTATATGGGAGGCTGGGTCCCGGGAGTTCGCAACAGACTAGGTTTACATGAAAGGAAAGCCCTAACCGCCATGGACTATGCTTGCCTTGATACATACTCCATGCGACGGGCCTCCAGGTTGGGCTGTTCTTACGGGCTTCGCTTGGGGCATCCAGTGGGTCGTTGCTTGGACCGTACCAGGTACACCCACGGTGGGGTACCCGAAGGGTATGCCACGTCAAAAATTGAACTGTTATGACGCTACCAAATGCAACCCTGAGGACGATCTTACTCCTGCACTACATGAGGCTTTTGAGAAGCTCGATACCCTATTCAAGGGTGAACTTCTCAGTGTTCTTGACGACTTCATTGTGGACTCGTACATGTTGTTTGATAACGGCAAGGACATGTGGGATGCGCTCGTGGAAAAATTTGGGGCCTCGCATCGAGTTGTACGTCATGGATCAATTCTATGACGACAAGATGACTAATGAGCGCTCTGTTGTACAACAGGCTCATGAGATACAGTAACTCGCTAAGAAACTTGAGCTCTTTAAGTGTAATCTACCGGAAAAGTTTGTTGCCGGTGGCATTATTGCTAAGCTTCCACCTTCGTGGAGCAACTTTGCTACTTCTCTGAAACACAAGAGACAAGAGTTTTCTGTCTCGGATCTCATTGGGTTTCTTGATGTGGAAGAGAAGGCGAGAGCAAAGGATACACGTGCTCGAGTTGCCGAGGCTGGTTCTAGTGCCCATATGGTACAGAAGAAGAATTACCAGCAACCCCACAAGACCAAAAATAACAAGAGCAAATTTGGGGCAAAGGCAAGTCTGATGGTAAGGACAAGCCGTCATAGCCTACCAACTTCAAAAAGAACAACAATAAGCCGAGGAAGGGATCATGCCATGTTTGCGGTGATCCAAATCACTGGGCATTTCGCTGTCCCAACTGCCATGAGCTGCGCGAACTTGAGAATAGCGGCAAGACTGTCAATATTGTCATTGGCGATACTGAGATGAAGCAATCTGGGTACAGTATATTTTCTACCATCCTTTCAGTTTGTCATTCTCTTGAATGGTCGATTGACACTGGTGCCAATGTACATGTTTGTGATGATGCTTCGATGTTTTCTTCTTACCAGGTCACAGGGACTTCTCCCGTGCTGATGGGGAACGGGTCACATGCGTTTGTTCGTGGTGCTGGTACGGTCGATCTGAAGTTTACTTCAGGAAAGATCGTGCGCCTGAAGAACATTCATCATGTGCCCTCCATCAATAAAAATCTCGTCAGCGGATGATCACTTCTGTGTCGAGATGGTTTAAGTTGGTTTTCGAGTCCAATAAAGTTGCAATATCTAAGTATGGACAAATTTGTTGGAAAAGGCTGTGAGCGCGAAGGCTTGTTCCGCCTATCTTTGTCAGATGTTTGCACTAAGGTTATTAATCATGTTTGCCACAAAATTGAGCCTAATATTTGGCATTCACGACTTTGTCATATTAACTTTGGTTGCATGACGCGGCTAGCTAGTTTGGATTTAATTCTGAAATTCACCACTGTCAAAGGTTCCAAGTGTCAAGTGTGTGTGCAAGCTAAGGAACCTCGCAAGTCCCATAAGACTGCGGAGGCAATAGACTTGACACCACTAGAAGTTATACATTAAGATCTTTGTGTGATGAATGGCGTGTTGAAAAAATGTGGAAAGAAGTAATTCATGACGCTTATTGATGACTACACTAGATATTTTCATGTGTACCTTCTGAAATCAAAAGATGAGGCTTTAAACTTCTTCAAAAACTATAAAGCTGAAGCGGAGGACCAACTTGATCGAAAGATAAAGCGGCAAAGGCCTGATCGTGGTGGAGAGTATTTTTCTAATGAGTTTGATTCTTTTTGTGCGGAACATGGTATAATCCATGAGAGGACGCCTCCCTACTCACCTCAGTCAAATGGGGGTGGCCAAAGAAAGAACCGAACTCTAATCCTGTGGAGATTGTGTACAATGAAGCTTATGGATCTCTTGATGCTGACTACTGGAAGGAAGCTGTTTGTAGCGAGATGGATTCCATCTTGGCCAAAGGAACCTGTTAATTCACTCATTGTCCTGGGTGCAAACCTATAGGATGTAAGTGGGTGTTCAAGAAAAAGGTTAGGCCTGATGGTACTATTGAAAAGTACAAGGCGCGGCTTGTGGCCAAGGGTTATACCTAGAAAGAAGGTGAAGACTTCTTTGATACTTACTCACCTATGGCTAGACTGACCACGATTCGGGTGCTACTTTTACTGGCTGCCTCGCATGGTCTTATCGTTCATCAAATAGACGTTAAGGCGACTTTCCTAAATGGAGAGTTAGACGAGGAGATTTACATGGATCCGCCAGATGGTTTTGTAGTACCTGGTTAGGAAGCAAAGGTGTGCAAGTTGTTGAAGTATTTATATGGCATTGAGCAAGCTCCTAAGCAATGGCATGAAAAGTTTAAATGAACTTTAACTGCTGCAGGATTCATTGTAAACGAATCTGACAAGTGTGTACTATTGCTATGGTAGGGGCGAGTGAGTTATTCTCTGTCTATATGTCGATGACATACTGATCTTTGGAACCAACCTTGATTTGATTAAGGAGGTTAAGGATTCCTTATCTCGCTGCTTTGAGAAGAAGGATCTAGAAGTAGCTGATGTTGTCTTGAACATCAAGCTGCTGAGAGATGAGAATGGTGGGATTACACTGCTTCAGTCTCACTATGTGGAAAAGGTCTTGAGTCGCTTCGGGTATGACGACTGCAAGCCTTCTCCGTCACCATATGATCCTAACATGCTGCATCGAAAGAATCATCGCATTGCTAGAGATCAACTGAGATATTCTAAAATCATTGGCTCGCTTATGTATTTGGCTTGTGCCACGAGGCCTGACATCTTTTTTGTTGTGAGCAAGTTGAACCAGTTTGTTTCTAATCCAGGGATGATCATTGACATGGGCTTGAGAGAGTAATGCGTTATTTAAAAGGCACCGCGAGCTATGAAATTCACTATTCTGGATATACTGGAGGGTTATAGTGATTCAAACTGGATATCTGATGCTGATAAGATTAAAGCCACGAGTGGTTATGCGTTTACACTCAGTAGTGGAGCTGTTTCCTGGAAGTCTTGCAAGCACACCATCTTAACGAGGTCAACTATGGAAACAGAACTCACAGCGTTAGACACAACCACTATTGAAGTAGAGTGGCTTTGTGAGCTTTTGATGGACTTACCTGTGATTGAAAAACCAATACCCGCTATCCTTATGAACTGTGATAATCAAACTGTTGTAGTCAAGATTAAAATCTCTAAGGATAATTGAAGTCATCAAGGCATGTGAAGAGGAGATTGAAATCTGTCAGAAAATTGAAGAACTCCTAAGTCATTGTTTTGGATTATATCCAAACGTCTAAGAATTTGGTGAAGGAGATATGCCCTAGAGGCAAATAATAAATGTATTATTTTCATATCTCACATATGTTCATAATTAGTTTTATACATGCTATAACTGTATTGAGCGGAAACATTAATACACGTGTGGTATGTAAACAACCAGGTCCCTAGTAGCCTCTATTTAGCTAGTACATTGGTCGATGATGATCGAGGTTTCCCGATCATGTGACATTTTGTCTGTTGACAATGGAGTCATATCATTAGGTGAATGATGTGATGCACATACCCAATATAAGTATTATGATGTGATCATTGTTCAGCATCATAATAGTTAGAAACATAGTAACCTAATCCTTAGACCGTGAGATCATATTTAATTGCTATTTCTGAAAGGTACTTTGATTGCATCAAACGTCACTCCTTATATAGGATGACAATAAAGGTGTCCCTCTCGGGTATCAGAAAGAAATATGTTGAGGCTTATGGATCAAGAGCGGGATTTGTGCATCCGAAGGTCGGAGAGATGCTAGTTAGGGCCCACTCGGTGAGATCACATCAAATTTTGCAAACGCGTGACTAGGTCACGGGATGTGTGATCATGTGAACGAGATAACATGTGTTTGTCAGTAACGAGATAGAACTAAGGTATCAGGATACCGATGATCATGTCTCGGACAAACTAAGTATCGTGACACAAAGGGATAGGATATGTATGTTAAGGTTCAAGCGATATTTATTCGTGGAATGCGCAGGGGTCATTATGGGCATCCAGGTCCCACTGATGATCATTGATCGGAGATAAGTCTCGATCATGTCTGGAGTGTTCCCGAACCGTAGGGTAACACACTTAAAGGTTTGACGACGCTAGGAGATCATTTTGGATTTGACGGAATTACCGAAGAATAGAGAAGAGAAAACTGGAAGGGTTCCGGGAATGTCCGAAAATGTTCGGAGTGATCTGGAAGGGTTCTGGAGTCGCAGAAATGGACCGGAAAAAGTTCCGGAGTACCGGGAGATTAAATAATATGTTAATATGTTAATTGTATGAATTAATTTATCAATTTAATAACAATTAAATTTGGATTTAATGGTGCAACCCACCTAATGGACCTTTTCCGGAAGGAAGAAGGCCCATATGGGATAGCCGCACCAAGGGGAGGGAGAAGGGGGCAGGTGGGCTTCTTTGGCCGCAACCTATAGGGCCCAACCGGCCAGCCCCCTTGCTCCACCCTTTAGTCCCACATTGCCTAGCTAATTGGCATGGTACACCCAATTCTCCTATATAAAGGGAGGCATAGGAGGGATTTAAACACAAGATTAATTCCAGGATATTGGGAGGTGTCTCCCACCTCCTGTGCCACCTCCTCTCCCTCTCTCTTGCGCGGCCCCAAGTTAGGGTTGTGCTCGTGAGAGGTATCTTCGCTGCAGCACGCCGTCGTGCTGCGGGAATTCCGGTCCAGAAGATCTACTTCCGCAACCTCGGCTGGATCGGAGACCCGGGAGTCGTTGTCAAGCACCGTATGTGTGCAAGTACTACGAGGTGCAACACTTGGGGCACTTGTTGCGAGGATATTCGTCGGCTTCATCAAGCGTCATGTGTCGTCATCAACACAGATCTTTTGATCGTCGACGCTTACGGTCTTCAAGGGTATGATCACCGTCCCTCCGTTACTTTCATGTCTCATAGATACATCTTAGTTATTGGTGTTCTGTCGGTAGGAAATTTTTTTGTTTACTGCACTCAAACCCCTTCAGTGGTATCAGAGCCGATCTATGCGTAGATGTGTTAGTACGGTTAGAACACATGTTGAATGTGGGCATCGATTCTATGATTGTTATCCTCTAGCATGCAATTGTTCATATCGTGGTATTTTTGATGAAGCGGCCCGGACCGACCTTACACGTACGCTTACGCGAGACTGGTTTCGCAACTGACATATGGCTTGTACCATATATGCGGCTGGCGGGTGTCTGTTTCTCTTACAATAGTTGGTATGGCATTTGCAATGGAGGGCCCCGAAAGGGGTGTAATAGAGACAATCATTTAATCGCTGTTGTGGTTGTATGTTCGTAGGTAAGAACAGTTCTTTTGCGAAAGCCCTAGCAGCCACGTAAAATTTGCAAAAGATAAAGTAGATGCGTCTAACTTTATGTTGCAGGGGGCACATGATATGATATGGTCAAGGTAAGTTTGTGAAATGTTTAGACTAACCTTTTGTGTGGAGGCATCAAGGACATGGTGCCATTCCGGAGCGCTCGATGAAGATCAAGGCGCGAGGACCATATATGTCATTTTGCACTTTACATTTGAACATATATATATTATGTTATATATTATACATTATATAGCTTATATTAGATATACGACAGTGACTGTATAAGGTGATCCCTCAATTTAATTCCAATATAAGTGTTCTCCCTTTAGCGTGCACCACCAAGAAAGTTCTACGTTATGAGGCAGGTCGTGACGATCGGATGTCAGACATATCATCGTTCACATACAGTGGGTGTAAGACATGTTTGCACACGCGAATACGCTGGAGGTTTTTATGGCGAGCCTAGCATGTACAGACATGGCCTCGGAACAAAAGGACCGAAAGGTCAAGCATGAGTCACATAGCTGATGTGATTGACATGGAGATGTCTACCTTTGAAGCTATGCCATCGGCCGTGACGATCGGGGGTGGTTTAGTGAATTAGGATCGTGTAGTCCATTAAACAACTATGAGGGATGTTTGTTTAAGTGGGAGTTCGTATAGTTTATATAAATGTATATTTTAAAACTCGAACTCTTATTATGAACATAGTCTTTATTTATTTGCAAAATCTTTGTAGATATTAACCGGTGTAATAGCCAACTTTAACTTAGACGTATTCCTGCGGTTGAGAAGCTTAAAATGGTGGGTCCAAATTCATTATTTTTGTACCATAGCTTGAGGATACTCATTGTTTAAACAATTAGCTCTTTGTGATACAATACCCGTTAGGAGATATACCGGAGATTCCGCTAACGAAGAGGATAATTTGGATTATGGATTTCGTGCGGATGATTTCATCGTAGTCCAGTGTGTTGTGATCTCTACCATAGAGAATGAACTGCGGGTGCGTGTTGACAGATCGCGAACATATCAGATGGTTGCTGAAACTCGAAATACACCGCAAGTTGGGGTTGATGAAGTTTTCAGTATTTTGACTGTTTTCTTCTCAACCAAGATGAAAGAGAACATACGCATTGAAAGAGCACGTGGCAATCATGATTGATGAAATTGGAACGCCTCGTTCAACTCGATCACTGGATGACATACAACTTTGCCAATGTTGCAAATAATTTGTCATAGACTATGTCATGAGAGAGAAATCGTTCCCTTCATGAATTCTTGGTAGCGGTAAAAACAAAGGAGATGAAACGAATCTCTGGGAAATCATCAATGATGATGGTATATTTGATATACGTGTTATGAATGTCTTTCCTAATCAAGTGCTCACTGCAGTGATTAAATGTTGATACTAGTATTGTTTTATGAAGCAAGGCTTTCTGCTTGAGTAGCTTGGAAGGATGAGGAGATGATGTGTGTAAGTGATGGAAAGCAATATGTTGTGATGGCCATAGACACTCTCCCTCTGCATCTACCATCTTGGTTAGTTTGGATTTGAATAAGTTCCTTTTAATCGCTTGTTAGCATGATCGTTATAAGTATGTCTCCCCTCTAGCGAGACTATTATTCATATATGTTAGTGACAAAATTGTTGTCCTACATTTATGAGTGATATCTTTAATGGTCATGCACCGGTTATCGATGGAATATTATTATTTGAATCTAGATGGTAGTAGCTCCCGCATTTATAACGTTAATGCCAAAGAATACAAACTTGGTAATGACACCACATTCTTGTGGAACTACCGTTTAAGTCATGCTAACTTGCTGAGAATCATACATAATGATGTGTGTGGATCAATGAAACACTTCAACGTGTAGTGGAAATCATTATTTCGTAAACTTTACCAATTATTTGAGAAGAAATGTGTATCTGCTAGCTCAATGAAATGCTGGTCTGAAAATTTTGATAAGATCAAAAAGGGTTCAGAGTAAAGTAAATAAACTTAACAAGAAAATCAAATTCCCACGATACATATTAAGGAATCAAGGATTTGAGTTATGAGTTTGGCATTAGAAGACTTGTGAAAAGAGTTCCACAAATTACGCCGCATGGAACACCACAATGTTATGGTGTGTTTGGACGTCGTAATCACACTCTATTGGATAGTGTGTGGTCAATAAAATCTCTTATCAAATTATTGTTATCTTTTGAGTCATATGGTAGAAACAAAACATTCACTTTAGATAATAGGGAAACCATCTAAATCCATGGAGACAATACCATATGATTTATGGTATGGCTTTTACCCTAGATTATCGCTTATGTTATTTAGTGCTTCGTAATGTTCGAACCTAAAACGGATAAATCTTTGTAGTGTACCTAAAGAATTAGTTGGGTGCATGTCTCACGACAAAGGCAAACTTGTTGCCAGAATATACCTTATGCAAGAAATAGTTCCTTACCACGGGTATAAATGGAAAGAAAGTAGAGCAAGACAAAGTTGATGAACTTCCTCTCCGGACATCGAGTGGCGCAATAGAAACTGTTCCGGTACCGTCCTCCACAACTGGGAGGGAGCTGATGATAATTATCATGGTGCTCTGAGCTCATACTAAGATTGTTGGCGTGACCGTCATGTTATTGGAACAAGACAAACCTACGAACTACGAAGAAGCGATGGTGGACCAAAGTCCGAGAAATGGCTATGAGCCATATATAATCCGAGATAAAATCCATGTACGATTACCAAGTTGTAACTTGGGTAGAAATGGAATTTTATGAGAAAATAGACACTGACGAAAAGGCAACCGTCTATAAGGATCGATTTATCGCAAGACAGTTTTGACAAATTCAAAGAATTGACCACAACGATATTCTGTCTCAGGTGGCGATGCCTAAGTCTATTTAGGATTGTTTTAGCAATTACTACAATTTCAAATTGAGAAATTGATAGATGGAAAAAGAAACCGTGTTCCCTAATGGCAACATTAAGGAAGAGTTCTAATCGGTACAACGAGTAGGTTTTGTTGATCCTAAGGCTGCTAGACATGTATGCAAACTTCAGATGTCCATTCATGGGCTGAAGCATGCGTATCAGAGCTGGAATCTTCATTTTGATAATGTGATCAAAGGATTTTGGAGTTGTAGTTAAAGAGACCTGCATTTACAAGGAAGTGAGTGGGAGCTAAGTAGCTTTTCTTGATCTTATATGTGAATGGCATATTTGAGTGGGAGCTAAAAGACATTCCCTGGTCTTATATGCGGATGTCATATTTGAGTGGGAGCTAGGTATCATTCATATTTTTATATGTGATGATATATTGAGAATGATACAGATCCTCTAGTAAAGTATAAATGAATATTTAAGTGATTAAATTTTCTGTGAAGTTAAAAGTATTAGGCGTTGAATCTATAATAGATAGATCGAAAAGCTTGATAACATTAAGTCGGAGTATTTTCCTAGACTAGATTCTGAAAATGTTCAGAATAGGACAAGCAGAGAAAAGAGTTCTTGCTCGTATGACTAGGCAAAATATTGAGTTAATCTCAGCATTTCAGCCATGACCAATGAAAGAAAAAGGATGTCCGACATCCCCTATGCCTCAGGTTCTATCATACTGAATGCTCGACCAAGTGTGACCCTAGTTCTTAGTTGAAGAACGGGTTCTAGTAGGATCCCTGAGTGGATCACTGAACAAACGTTAAGTGGATATCCTTCAGTGTCTGAGAGAACTGAGGATATGTTTTCTGGTCTAGGTGAGAGTGAAAACACAACTTGCCGTAAAAGGTTGCGATGGTGCAAGTTATGACACTGGCCTGTATGACTAGAAATCTCTTACAGGATAAAGTCTGTTGTTAGAAGTAAGACATGGTTAGATTGCAAAGTAGCATATGAATGCACTGTTGCATAATCTACATAGGTATAGAAGTATATGGTTGCTTCAGAAGTGGCAAGTGTGGTTGGACTGAGCAGGTTTTTCAAGCATGCATGACTTCCCTTAATAGATCTCTTAGACTTTTAAGGCCCATGCTACGCGAAGATTTGAGTCTCACTCCATCGCCAAACATATATTTCACCGTTATCATAAGATACGGGATGATGTCAAACTAGGTGACATAAAAGTTTTGCAAAGAACATACGGATCTCAATGTGGAAGATCTGTTGACTAAATTTCTCTTCCACGGGCATGCATAGTCGAAGCACCAGGAGGCTAGTGGTGTTAGATCAAAAATGCAAACTAGATTATTTGAGCTCTAGTGCAAGTGGGAGACAGAAGGAGATATGTCCTAGAGGAAAATAATAAATGTATTATTTTCATATCTCACATATGTTCATAATTAGTTTTATACCATGCTATAACTGTATTAAGCGAAAACATTAATACACGCGTGGTATGTAAACAACTAGGTCCCTAGTAGCCTCTATTTAGCTAGTCCATTGGTCGATGATGATCGAGGTTTCCCGATCATGTGACATTTATGTCTGTTGACAATGGAGTCATATCATTAGGTGAATGATGTGATGGGCATACCCAACATAAGTATTATGACATGATCAATGTTCAGCATCATAATAGTTAGAAACATAGTAACCTAATCCTTAGACCGTGAGATCATATTTAATTGCTATTTCTGAAAGGTACTTTGATTGCATCAAACGTCACTCCTTATATAGGATGACAATAAAGGTGTCCCTCTCAGATATCCGAAAGAAATATGTTGAGGCGTATGGATCAAGAGCGGGATTTGTGCATCCGAAGGTCGGAGAGATACTAGTTAGGGCCTACTCGGTGAGATCACATCAAACTTTGCAAACACGTGACTAGGTCACGGGATGTGTGATCATGTGAACGAGATAACATGTGTTTGTTAGTAACGAGATAGAACTAAGGTATCAGGATACCGATGATCATGTCTCGGACAAACTAAGTATCGTGACACAAAGGGATAGGATATGTATGTTAAGGTTCAAGCGATATTTATTCGTGGAATGCAGAGGGGTCATTATGGGCATCCAGGTCCCACTGATGATCATTGATCAGAGATAAGTCTCGATTATGTATGGAGTGTTCCCAAACCGTAGGGTAACACACTTAAGGGTTTGACGACGCTAGGAGATCATTTTGGATTTGTCGGAATTACCGAAGAATAGAGAAGAGAAAACCTGAAGGGTTCCGGGAATGTCAGAAAATGTTCGGAGTGATCCGGAAGAGTTCCGGAGTCATAGAAATGGACCGGAAAAAGTTCCGGAGTACCGGGAGATTAAATAATATGTTAATTATATGAATTAATATACTCCCTCCGGTCCAATAAAAGGTTCGTGAGAATTCAACGTGGGTAGTACAGATGGTAGGTACAAGTTCCGAATCTTATTCTGGATCGGAGGAAGTATTAATTTATTAATTTAATAACAGCTAAATTTGGATTTAATGGTGCAGCCCACCTAATGGGCCTTTTCCGGAAGGAAGAAGGCCCATATGGGCTAACCGCACCAAGGGGAGGGAGAAGGGGTCAGGTGGGCTTCTTTGGCCGCACCCTATAGGGCTCGTGAGAGGTATCTTCGCTGCAGCATGCCGTCGTGCTGCGGGAATTCCGGTCCAGAAGATCTACTTCCGCAACCTCGGCTGGATCGGAGACCCGAGAGTCGTTGTCAAGCACCGTATGTGTGCAAGTACTACGAGGTGCAACACTTGGGGCACTTGTTGCGAGGATCGTTGTCGACTTCATCAAGCGTCATGCGTCGTTATCAACACAGATCTTTTGATCGTCGACGCTTACGGTCTTCAAGGGTATGATCACCGTCCCTCCTTTACTTTCATGTCTCATAGATACATCTTGGTTATTGGTGTTCTATCGGTAGGAAAAAAATTGTTTTCTGCACTCGAACCCCTTCATTTGGCAGATCCCTTCACAAAGGGTTTATCACGTAATGTGATAGATAGTGCATCGAAGGAGATGGGTTTGAGACCCACAATATGAGTTGTCCACAGTGGTAACCTACTCTATGTGATCGGAGATCCCGTGAATTAGAAGTGGGAGACAAGTTTTTGGTCAGCTGAGAGGAGAGTATCCTTATATTAATAATCCCACTCCGTGAAAGATGCAATACTCTTCTTATCTGCATGGTAGGTTGATATTTATCTTAAAGTGTTCCAAGTGACTTATTTTTATAAGCATACATGTTGTCCTGCAGAGCATCTCCTGAAGAACACACCTATGTGAATATATTTGTTAATGTCGCAGTCTATGAGAGTTGCGTGCTCTTTAATAACTCATCAAAGGTCTTGGAGTATGACGTATAAGCTCCACCAACGGGGAATTGCCTTGCGGCAGCCCAATATCGATCAAGAATTTTTGTGAAACTAGCTTCGCAGCAAACTTGTAGTTCAAGGCATAGTCCAATATTTAAGTTGTGATCTAGTGTAGCATAAATTTCTGAGTGGAAGTTCATCTTAACGGTCTCCACTAAGCACCGGTATATAAAACAATGTTTTGTAATTAAATGGTGAGATGTGTCTATGAGACTTTGTGGGAATTATTGGACTTTTACTAGTATTGCTAGTGGGCCTTTGGTCTAAAGCCCAACTTAAGTTCTGAAATTCTCATTGGCCCATTCATGGTTGGTTGTGTGTGTGACTAAAGTTTAGTCTCACATTATTAGTTGGGAGAGAGCTGAACACTTTATATAGTGAGCTCTTCTACCACTAGTAAGAGCATGAGAAGAGGAATGCCACACGCGCGATCCTCCTCCTCGCTCGCCTTGCCACGCATCGCCTTGCCTCGTCACGACACGTCACGATGCGCCGCGTTCGGGTTTCAGGAATAAGACGATGCCTATATTTTTGATGTTCGGGAAAATTTAATGAGTCATTAATTAATAATTAACGGACGCGTTAATTACTTAGCGGTTTCCGATTCCTTTGGATCGTGCGGTTGTTACCGACTCGATCGTGGGGCTGCGTCCACGTCCTACCCGACCTGCACTCCGCCACTACGCGAAACACATGGTCTCTCGATGTTCCACTTCCAGAACCTTGCGACGCCGTCTTCCAAGTCTTCTCCATCCCGTCTTAAGGCGTGCACTAGTTGAAGGGACAGTAGGCCTCTGGAACCCCGCCTCTTGTGATCCTGTACGGGAGAGGGGCGATCAGGTTTTTGGGGAGCGCACTCGCGTGACTACTGGCAGCGACTACTTCCCCAACGACGACTTCTTCCCCGACATCGGCAACCTCTTCATCGATGACATGGCTGACGTCAATGCCAACGGTTCAGCTCCTGCCGCACCATATGAACTCTTGTCTTTCGTATTTTGAGATACTACTAGAATTCCTATTTCTAGTTCGTGCTTTAGATGATATGTTTATCTACTGTTTTAGTAGATCACATGATTAGTTTGATACTAGTTTCTTAGGTCACGATTTATCTATTGTTTATTTGGATTAAATCATATGCTAAATTGCTTATATATTCAACATAAAGAGCTTCAGAATCTTCAACCGCCTCCTTGGCGTGAGGCTATCTCAGTGCAGAGGCCTACTGAGTGATCAGTTGCCTTAGATTGACATGGGAGGTGCAATCGGCGAGCACCCCCGATCGACATCTTTCATGGTGGAGATTAGGTCGTTGACAACCATCCATGAGATTAGCATCTTCACACCCACCTACACACTGGCGGAGCTATGTGTATGTCAGGGGGCCGCCGCCCCCCAGACTTGGATGGAAGAATTTTTTTTTGGGGAGTGACTTGGATGGAAGAAAATGCATGCTTTTGCCCCCTCCAAGCTTTCATTATTTCTGTTTTGCCCCCCAGCCATCCTTGGCAAGCTCCGCCACTACACCTACACACCGATCCTGGTACCAGTTTGTCAATGCTGGACAGGAGCAGCAGATCAGGAGGAAGCAAACCGAGGATATTATAGGTCTCCCTCTCACCTTGAGCTTGCCGGCCTATTGAAGCGCAACCACCGACCAAACTGACTATGTATTCTAGCATTGTAGATATCTCAATTGTATCACAACTTATATTAAATGGATGATTTGGAACAAGCGTACGTCTATTTTTCAATTAACAATATCATGTAAAACACATAAATCTTTTTAAGAATTTTATTGTGTAAATAAAGGCATATAAGACCCATGGAATATAAAGTTTTTTATTAAAACATGAAAGATTCAATTTATCTCAATTGTCGAAAGGCTAAATTTAGTTGACATGATTTTTTTTTGTATTTGATGATTTAAAACTGGGGTTTTGCTTTTATAAGAGGTATATATAAGATATGCAAATACAATCTTATAATATTTTACTAAACACGAATATGATGTGTAATCAACCATTCGGGTTTGTAGTATTGAAAGTAGTTCATTCTTTGTAGTAACTTTTTTTTCCTACACAAGTCTGCCAATTAAAACTTTTCAGGCTAAATTAAAAAAAGAGTTGGCAAAACCAGAGAAAGACAGTATAAAACATCCACATGATCATATGTGGATGCATTTTCCAAGGTACTACACGATGATGTAAATATCACCAAAAACACATTCCTGCGTAATGTTGAGTTAGCAGATGGCGCTTACAAATCCAAGTCGAAGTCGCCTTCTCAAGTTCTCGAGAAACATTCCTATAAGAACGAGATACAACAGCTTTGCGCTAAGATTAGACATCGACATGTTGAGCGTGAAAGCAGTAGCAACTGGAGCCCTCATGGAGTATACGACTTGCTGCCGACGCATAACTTTTTCGCAACACACCCCGATAGTGACAGTTGAATCCCTTGGTGTAGTGAAATGGTTCCTGATGTTGAACATCTTTTGTTTGTGCATTTATTTGCACTTCTGGTGAATTTGGTGATCGTTTCATGATTGTGATGTGGATTTACACTACATGAAATGTGTGTATTTATGACCTTTCTTTAGTGATTATAGGTGAAATGGTCATACATCTATGACGATTTCGAACTAAATGCTCATAAGGCGATGTAGAGAGACTCTTGCACAAGCGTTGCGTGGGGTATCATTATTTTTCTTTCCTTTAACGCTCAATTAGACGCCTGCCCAACTTAGGGATGAGAACTGGTAGTAGATAATTCAAATTATCTCACATATGTATTCGAGAAATTGAAAATGGATTTGGTAATATGCAAATCCATAGGAAATGTAAATGGATGCAGTAAATATCAGAATTCGTTTTACAAATACAAATGTTGTATCCGAATAAAATTATGTTACCCAATTTTGTTAATTCTAGCCAGACATGCCAATTATACCCAACCTAAAAAAGCTAACAATGTGGTCAAATATATTTTTCTGTGATTGAACTCTGAAACTGTTGTGTATTATATCACTATATTTATCTATACACTGTTGTATACTTAACTAGACACGAACTATTTTATATTCGTTTTCGTTCTTAATCATCTGATTGATATCGGCATTCGAGTAACATCCACTCCGCGCGTTCGTATTTAAAGGTCCAACACGCATCAGATCCATCTCCTGCCCAACGCCAGCGTCAATGGAAGGGCGCTAGGAATTATCTCCTAGTAGCTGATTAGCAGTTACGCCATCAAATCCTACTGTCAAGCCTAGCGCTAAAGCAACAAGTTGCAGCGACCGCTTGGCACATTTTGCCCGTGCAAAGTAAAGTACATAGTGCAGCAAGCAAGTGCCGACAGCAAAGAAGGTTTTGCATCTATAATTAGACGTCTAGGGCTGGAAAGAGGGTACTAAATGCTTATTTTACAACATTCTCCATAGGTCTGCCATTGGACATGACCTAATAGGGCTAGAAAAGGACATTCTGCTGTGCGAGAACTACAAGAAAGATATGGATTATGTCCCTCAAAAAACACGGAAGGAGCATAGCGCAAATAGTATTACAATGAACATACCACCAAACGTCTATTTCCGTATCTGCCGCTGGTTATTTGTCAAATAAGATATATTGAATAAACGTATCACCAAGCGCTCGTGGCCTAATGGACAAGGCATTTGACTTCTAATCAAAGGATTGTGGGTTCGAGTCCCACCGAGCGTGCTCTTTTTTTCGCTTTTATATTCTTCCCGTATCTTTGTATTTAACGTCAAATAATTTCCAGATCAACTACACTTAAAATGTACTGCAGAGCTTCTTTTTCCCAGTAACATTTTGCTTTGTGCAGGTTCATCCCTATTTCAATCCAAGAAGAAGCTCTGAAAGCACCCATGAGAATGTTTGGGCAACGTGTCTGAGATGACATAGGCTGGGACAAGGCGATGATCTACATGCTCCCCTTCGGCTGGGACAAGGAGCGGCGAAGTCCTCTCACGTCACCCCAAGTACTTGGTGTACAATACAACCCCTCGATTGGATACGTTGTCCCAAAATTCGTCAGCAATACGATTGCGTCAAGAACCGGATGCTACTGCAAGCAACATCCTTAATCCTGAATAATTCATAATAGCACAGGAAAGTATCTGTCAGCAGCAACTCGTACCAAAAATGTCAGAAAAGCATTCCAAAAGCAACAAAACCGGGTGCAGCAACTAAACAGCATACAACATCAAACCAGGGACGGGTGATCCAGTACATCGTCGCTAACACCCAAATATGTATCCTATGAAAAACCTTGTCCTCTGTAAGCCCAAATGTTGTCTTCTCATTATTCCTATGGTTGTCACTCAAGAGCGCCAACATGTGTGTGTGTCCTGGCTCCTGATGCTACATCTTCTCTTGCTTTTCCCCTACTAGGGGGAGCATCTCCAGCCGGCTTCTTGGGGTGCGCGGGCTCGGGGCGCCAGAAGCCTGCTGGGAGATCAGATGCCTCACGTAGCCGTAGAAGGTACATCCGACGAGCGTGATCCCGCACCCTACAGCGTTCATGGCGGATATCGGGTTCCGGAAGATCATCCAGGAGATCAGCACCGCGACAGCCACCTGCATGCCAGTTTTTTCAGTCCTGAAACTCAACTGAAGAAGAAGGATGAAGAGGAAGTCTCACTTCACCTTGAGATTCCCAGCTACGTTGAAGGTCACTGCCGTCGTCGAATGGATAACGTAGAAGATGGAGAAGTTGAGGCAGAAGGCGATGACTCCGGAGGTGACTATGATGATCAGTGCAGGGCCAGTTGAATCGTATGTGTAAAGCCAGTTGATCACGCCGCTGCCTTCGAGCACGATCGCTGGTATCGACAGTATCATGGTGGCAAAGGGTGCCATGTAGTACACCGTGTTAATGCTGCAGAGACGAAAAGAAGAACAGCATATCAGCTAACTAACAGGAACCTTGTACTTGATGGCGCTACTACGGATATAGGAAGAAATTCTACATAGCATTTATCACAGAACAATTAGTATTATCAGGTGACAAATCAACCCTTCTCCTCAATCCATTTGTTGTAAAACTCTGGCAGATCCTATGAGACCATTTCTTTTTGTAAACTGACCAGATTACTGTTTACCTGTCAAATTTGTATCCATGGAGTAGGGATTCTGCCAAGATGGTCTTCGTAGATGTGGCCAGGCAGCCAACCATGGCAGCACAAAAACCAAACATATTGAAGCTCAGCTCAGTTACTGAAGTTAAGAGGATTCCTCCCACTATTGGAACCAAAGAAGCCCATATGCGCCACTCAAAATATTTCCTCCAGACCAACCACTGCAGGATAACTGTTTACAAGACATCAGAATATGCAACAGCAATTGCGAAAAAGGTGTCAAACGAAGAGCAAGAAACAGAAAACCTGTTGTTGCAGGAGTGAACGATTTTATGGTCTGCATGAAGGAGACCGGGATGTACCGGAGGCTGATATTTCCCAACACAATGTTTATGCAGAATACAAATGACATGGGGAAAATCCTTTTCCAGCGATCCTCGGGGGCAACCTCGATCAGCGGTTTTATTTTAAGCACTTTGATTGCTATATAAGCTCCGATGGAAGAGCATATGAAGTGGACACACGACACGGTCAGAGGAAATTTGAACTCCAGTTTCTGCATCAAAGAAAAAACTTTTAGCCACCAAGTGCATGCTTAGCGCCATGAATAATTGTTCCTTTTTAATCTCTATATAAAGCACACAAGAAAGGTTCAATTCCAAGATAAGTGAGGAGTAAATTTTTTTGCTAATGAAGAACACTCGTCATTCTCGATCATTTCATTTAAAGTCATCTCAAGGTAGTGCAGGATGTTTCAATTCTAGTTGTACTTGAGTGCATCGACCACTGAATGAAACGATAAACAAAAAATAGTCAAAGATGCACATAAGGAATACTAGTCATCCATATGTCATTTTACTATCAATCCAACATATATCAGCACATAATATCAGCTTTACTCTGAAGCCTGAACCTTGGTTGTTTGAGAAAAAGTTATGTGCTTCGGTGGTGAACAATTTCAGTTACCATGACCGTTAACAACAAAAGGACGATTCCATCTTTACATCATTTTCAATTTTACTAACCACACTTTATGTCAAAATCACATCTTCCCAATCCCTCCGAATTCTGTTTCTCCTAATTCTAGCTCTAAAACCTTCAAATTATGATTAAAAAAACTCAAAACCTGAATGGTTTTTTCCTATATGGAAAACAGGCGTAATTCTAACATCATACAGAATTACAGACATGAAGATAATTCTTTTTTATAACCGTAACATGATAAATCACTCTAACTAATAAAAAGAGAGATAAATCACTAGGTAATTCTGCTCCACGACGAGTATATAATAAAAAACAAATCTTTCTGTCGCACGGATCAATCCATAAACATGAGAAATCCAACCTCAGGATAAGGAAAACTTAAAAAAAGGATGGACAAGAATCGCGACCTGGAAGATCCACTTGTTCATGATGATGACGGTGACGTTGAACCCCCACCATTGGAGGATCGCGAGCACCGCGCGGGCCGTCGCCACGTTCCCCATCTTCGCCTCCTCCATCGACCAGCCCAGACGAAGGAGGAGAAGAGTGGAGAACAGAAACGGCAAAGTGGCGGCCGGCGTGAGTACTAATATATATCTCGTAGTAATTAATCCAGGGGGAAACGACCCATTCTAGAAGACCCCGGCGGTTCTTCTTCCAGAAAGCTGCGGACTGAAGGCTGCTGTGTTGATTTCTCTCTCGCCAACAGAAGAGGAGGAAGAAGAGAGAGGTTGCCCAGGCCAGGATCGGTGCCGGTTTTAGGTTGAGAGTTCGGTTTGTGTGAAGGAGGACTCTCTTCCTTCCCTTGTCATCGACTCATGGTAAGGCGTTGCTGCTCCCTTTATTTCACCAGCTCATCCTTGTACGTGGCCTGTAACGGCTTGGACACGTGGCATGTGACATAATTACAGCAGATCGCAAAAGGATTGTCATCACTAATTTTTCACGTTTAAGATTTTTTTCACTAGATATCCCATCCAGACATATCAGTACTATATGAAAACAACTCATAACTTTTCTCCAAAAAAAATCATAATTTGGTGCAAAAAATTAACAGAAAAGATAGTTAGCCAAACAATAACAATAAGATAGACAAGGGCATCATTCTTTTGTTCCTTACAAAAATTACAAAGGAACAACACAACACTAGCGTTCCTTCTCGCAAATGGGAAACAATAAACTAAGTAATGTTTTCACCAGGTAAGAAGATTTCCTCCCGGTGAAATTGCTACACAACTGACTGGCTGCTTCATCAACTATTCAAGCCAGCGTATAATAAAGCCCTCCGAAGAGGGCCAAAGAATCATCCCTTTTTTCTCCTTTACCTAATAGTATAAGCTTTGGCCAAGAAAAAAATCTTAGCAAAACGCTATTTCTGCTTATTACTTCTTCTCTTGGCCAATCATCATCGACTAGCTATCAAGCGTCCGACTGGCTGGCACTCTTGTGTTTCTTCAGGATCGACTTCTCGTACCTCTGCAGCCCTTCCCTCGCCCTCCGGACGCTGCACTGCGGGCAGTACCAGTGGCCCTTGGGGACGCAGGTGCGCTTCGGGGTCATGCAGTATATGTGGTAGGCATCGTCGCAGCCGTCACACAGGGTGATCTCCTCGTCGTCCTTGTTCTTGAAGCAGCCTCTGCAGAGGCAGGAGGGGCAGTACCAGCACTGCAGCTTCTTCTGCTTCTCCAACGCGATCTGGCTAGTTCTCAGGCACCGGATGTGGTAGAATTTGTAAGGGCAGTAAGGGTGACCGCACACTATGAACTGCTTGTCGTCGTCCTCGCACGTGCCACAGTGCTTGCACAGCTTTGACAGGGCGGTCGTGTACAGGTCTGGCTCGTTGTCTTCCTCCACGCTTGGCACCGAGCTCCCCTCTCTTTCTTCAGCTACCTCGGTTCCACTTGCGACTTCAGGTGGTTCTGTTTTCTTCACCACATCGAGCTTATCGCACAGGGGACAATCACCATGCAAGCTGCCATGGTCAACATTATTCTTGGTGCCTGCAGCTGACCCCTTTTCCTTATTGCTGCAGGCAGGACAGTGCCAGGTCGCCGGGATCTGTTTCATGGCAGGATGGAGTCGCTTGACACAATCAAAGTGGTATGTGGTATCACATCCATCACAGATTAGGCTTTTTTCTGCTTCTGCACTGGCTCCACATTGCTTGCAAGTGCAAATTCGACCAAGACCACATTTCGCAGTTTGCTTTGGTATTGTAGAATGACCAGAATCACATGGTGAGAACTGCATGGTGGTATTTGAATCCTTTGGGATTTTATGGACGACACCAACCAAACTTGTTTCCTAACGAATAATGGAAGTAGTATAAAATATCAACTGAATTTAACATTTAAATATGACCAGAGAACTGTTCCCAAACACACCACTTACTTCTATCCTGTGCTCAGCAGCAACCTCTGCTTCAGAAACTCCAGAAGTCTGTAAAGAATCTATTATAAGTAATCCCCAGTACCAGCATAAAAAGGAACTATAGCAACAAGTTAAAGCCTCGACAACAGCTTAAGGCATGGTTGTCGAGTTTGTGTCATAGATGTCTCTCTTACATACAGGGGCCAAAACTACAAACTTACTTGCTTCTGATAGGAAGCTCGTGAAATGATTGGAAGATTGCTCGCTAGACTTGTCATCTCGCGGCCAACTTGTTCAAACCTCTCCCATATCTACATCATACACAGATATGAATACATATATATGGATAAGAAAACACATTATTTAAAGTACTATTTTCCCAAATGTTATGCAACTTCAGGGGATGTTTCGTAGAATAACGATAGCTAGAAAAAAAAAGATGAAAAAGTGAAAACACCAAAAGCAAGAGCTACGAAGAGCATTGCACGTCTTTGAGAGCTATAGGAGGTGGTGCTAAGTGCAAACACATACACGGCTACGCCAGATCTGACCACTAGTTAATTTTCCCCAAAACACTGTAATTGTTGTTCACTATCTGTTCATTTAATAAAGCAAACAGAAAAAGGGGAAACAGAACTTCCTCGCTTGGATCGAAACCCAGCATTGATCCCCTCACATATGTCAGCATGAGCAATAATTTCAGTCTATGTGTGCTCACAGATGCCATGGTAAAAATACAGGGACCATTTTCGAAACTACAGTGTATAAAAGGCCTGCTGGATGCCAAGCTGAAGTGATGGTTGCGTGTCTCTATTAGATAAAACAGAGTAATAATAAGGAAAACTGCTACTTCTGCCAATGAATAACTGAGAATAGCTACCTGCTGGATATCGTCATTGAACAGCTCGGGTTCCGTGCATAATTTCCGTTTCTCATGTTAGTGTCAATTTTCGCCAAATCAATGACCTCATGAACCTTATTCACATGGAAAGTTTTAACAAGCAAATCACACAACAAGGCAAACTTCTCCGAGACTAGAATGTCAAGGAGAGCATTATTGCACATTGCTGTGTTGGCATCCAAAGATGCTGCGGTGCATCTTTTAATGATACAGAGGAACTAATCTCTTTCGCATCTGCCACTCCAGCAGGATGCTCTTCTGATGCTCGTTGATCTTTAACTAGGATACACTGGTAATGACATTACAGAGAAACTTTATGTCAGTGAAAAAACTGGTCATGACATTATGCACAAGGTTGCTTCTTTTGTTAAAACAGTAGCATTATGACTGACCTGTTGCACGGATTGACAGCAGTTGTATCTGAGAGCGTCATGGATGCAGCTCTGAATCCCCCCGCCCTTATTTACACCTGGGGATTGCAGGAAGCCCTCCAATGTGTCCCTCCAAGTAATCCAATGTCTGGCCAGCATCCGGTGCCCATCTTGGCGAGAATTGCCACTACACGCCACCATGGTGGCACAAGGCTGCATATATAGAAGAAAGCAAACAATGGAAGCACAATGAGCACAATTCAATTAGGCAGAACATCTCTGCAGAGGAAATCTTGCTCTGTTGGGTACAGAATTGCAAGGCACGGCCAAGATTCGTAGCATTTCAAGAAAAGAGTATGCGAATCTAGGCGCGTCAAGACGGAATCTTGGCCGCCTGGTGGCACCAGAGAGTCAGATAGCAAGATTTTCCAACTGAATTAGCTAAAAGAGGGCGGCGGGGGGAGAAAGAAGACGAGCCGTGCGGCTAGGGATGGCGATGCTTACCGCTCCGGGGTCAGAGCTGGCGCCGCGGGTGGCCGTGCGGCGGCGCTTATAGGTGACGAGGACCTCGTCGGAGTGTAGTTCCCCCGGTGCGCGGCGCTTGGGCGGGGCCGGCGACCGGGTGGCGCCGTCCTGGGATGGCATCTTCCGGCACGGTGGCTACAGCATATGGCCAGCAAAGAGCGAGCCCGCGTCAGGAACCGGAAGCAAAGGCTCGGAGGGGATGGGAGGGAGGGAAGGCGGCGAGGGGGCAAGTTTCTAGGGTTCCGGGGGGCGGTTGCGGAGGAGGATTCGGGTTGGGATCTCTCGATGGGGAGCGACGGGGAGGAGCGGAGAGGAGAGAAGAGAGAGAAGCGGGACGAAGTGTTTGGAAGAGAAAAAAGGGAAAGACAGACGGACTGTTTGGGCTTTCCTGACTGCGACGGCTTATCTTACCCTCTCGGCCTCTCCTACAGTCCTACTCCGATTCATCTCTAGCTGGCCAAACGGGCCGGGCCAAACGGGCCGGCACGAGGCAGGCTGTTTTTGGCCCGGCCCAAGCACGGCCCGGCACGCCCCGAATCGTGCCGTGCCGGCACGAGGCCCATTAGTGCTCGTGCCCAGCTCCGAGCAGGGGCACGCGGGCCGGCCCGACACGGCACGATTACAACCGTGTGGTTGACCACCGCGTCGCACACAACGAATGCACACATCTCTCTTCCCTCTGCCTTATCCTCTTCACGCACGCACCACGCCGCCGCCGGCCTCCCGCGCCTCTCCTCCACGCCGCCGCCGGCCACGCCCGCCTCCTCCACCGGCTCCTTCACGGCCACGCCCGCCTCCTCCACGGCCGAGGAAGCCGGCGGCCAGCTCACCCCGCCTCTCCTCCATGGCCGAGGAACTCGCCGGGCTGTGCTGCGCCGTCGCCGGAGTCGCGCCGTCGCCGGAGCTGTGCCGTGCCGAACGTGCTGTGCCGTGCCCGCCGTGCCATTGCCGTGCCGCCGTGCCGTGCTTCTCCCGGAGTTGGAGCCCGTGTGCCGGCACGGCACGGCACGAATGCAACCGTGCCACTCGCGTGCCGTGCCGTCCGCGGCCGTGCCGAGCATGGCACGCGACGTGCCGTGCCGTGCGGCACGGTTGGCCAGCTATAGATTCATGCAAGACAAAATAAATTGTGACTATTTATAGTTCAAAAAAATTACATTAAACACTAAATGATCCTAAATGAACTTTTGCAAAGGGGCACTCTTATGCATATGATTTATACATATTTATTTTCTCAAACAAAGAAAAAGACTTGCAAATTTAGTTAATTAAGATGAATGCAAGAATCAGCAAGTTAATTATAGTTATACGTAAACTAAATGAAAATAAAGATTTGCACGATGTCTAACACCAGCCATCATAGAAGGTGACTACCAACATCAGGGCCACACATGCCGTTAAGGCCACAACCAGTTGGGCTTGGGCCACACGCGACATCGCAGGGCCGGTCCTGAAATTTCGGGGACCAGGGGCGAAACAGAATCCGGGGGCTATAAACATCCAAATAATAGCTATATATGTGTATATGTGAAGTAGAATAAATTATTGAATTGCCCACAAAATCATATGAAAAAATGTATAAATATTGTTTTTCAAATTTCTTCAAACATTACAACATGAGAAGTCAATGATGGTGGTATGTCAATATCGATCCTACTGATTATCACCCACGTCGATTGTCTAGAACCATTTCGTCGTCAGGGCGCAGTACGGCCTCCTCTCAGTAACTCGGCTTCTCACCAGCAAGTCGAATGGCTCAGCGCACAACGCACATCGATGCACATCGGATGGACAATTGTAGTACCTAGGCATGGCCTTACAGTTCCGCATATGCCAATATTTAGAGGAAAATGAGAAGATTTATTTTTTTGGTGGAAGAGAAAACAGATTCGCATGTGTGCAGTGGCGCAGGCGGGGGGACCAGCAGGGGCCTTGGCCCCCCTGAGATTTGATATTTATGTCTAAGTCCCTGCTTACTTATGCTAAAGGTTGTATATTTTTCCGCTTGGCCCCCTTGTAGTTCTATTTTTCACTCTGGCCCCCTGATAAAAAATTCTGGCTCCGCCCCTGCATGTGTGTTGTGTATTCTACTGTACTTTTTAGCATGTGCACTGCATTGATAGATCTTGGGCTGGTGTAGACCACGGGCCTCACCCCCGTCGTTTTTTAATCAACCGGGCACAACCCACTTAATTCCTTCAAGGCAAACGAAGGGGAAAAGGCTAACCTAACTAAAGAGAAAAGCCCAAGTTATCCATTCCAAAGGAGAAAGGTCCAAGTTCTAGTCCAATAGGATGCACACAGCATAACGCTTCGTCGTCGTCTTCCTCAGTCGTACGACAGAAAACTCATGACATGTTCTAATGGCGCCATCTCTTTCTCCATTGTGTATGCCCTAACTAGTTGGGATTTGGGGGCCCCTTGGATTCGGGGGCCCGGGGCGGCTGCCCTCCCCCCTCCCCCCAGGGCCGGCCCTGCGACATCGATGGGACTACTTTGGTTTTGGAACAAACTTCCTAGGTGCGGTACTACCACTGCCTGAGTGCAGATTTTGGGCTGAAATTGTTGTAACCATCCCAACTTACCCTTTCGCATTTGAGACTATAAATAGGCTCTTCTATGCTCAGAGTTAGTGTTAGATTATGATTTGAGATAAAACTTGTTGAGGTTTACTCCAACTTTCCCCCATGTGGAACCCAATTCCTCCATGTGAAGATGATTAAGATATCTTCTTGTAACTACTCTTTCACTTTGGGATTCAAGCTGCCAATTTTCCACTTGCTGGTTCTATTGAATCTGTGGACCGGTCGATAAGAGAAATTGTTTCATTAAGAGTGATATTGGCTTGGATTTGGAAAACCGAAGGCTACCCTCGGGGCTTCTTGCCGGTTGACAACTTCTTACAGATGTTGATATTTATCTTTGTGTTTACCCCTTCGTTTACCCCCGCCCCTCGTGTTTTTCATCGTGTTCTTCGCATTCTTCGTACATGCGGTCCAAATCCATGAAGATCGGGACCCCAACCCGCATCAGTGGGAATGACTTATATTTTAGTATCCCCAAAAAATTTACCATGGACACAAAAGTTACACGGTTAGAAATTCTAGAGTCGTTCAAATTTGAATGCTCCTATGGCTCAACACTACAAAAATTGTGGCCAAGCACAAGGACGTACCAGGCGGTCCAGAGAATCCCAGGACACCATAAGACAACAAAAGTGTTGGGCATGAACACTTTGATCAACTCCGCGTAGAAAATCTGAACTTAACAAAGCGCCATCTAAGAATGGAGATGATAGGAATGGCTAAGGGCATCTCCAGCCGGCCCCCCCAGCGCCCCCCCAGGCGGCTTTTTTAGCGCCGGCGGAAGCAAAACCTTTCCAGTCGCGCCCCCAGGAGGCCGATTTCCGCCGTTTCGCGCCGTTTTTAGCGCCGGCGTTCCCAGGCCAAACCCAACTGGCCGGGTTCGGCCTGGGGGGGCAAAAGGCGACATGGGCCAGCCTTGTCGGCGAGATGAGGCGTTTTCCCCTCCCCTTTTCCCCTTTGCGCGCCAACTCTCCCGCCATATCCCCTCCCATCCCGCAGCTCCCGCCATTTTCCCCCATTCCCCCAAGATTTCGCCGCCATGCCGCCCAAGAAGTTCACCGGTCCACGCACCTCCGCCGCCGCCGTCGCCGCGTCCTCCTCCACCTCTGTCGCCATGAAGAAGAGGAAGCCCAGGCAGCCGAGGACGAAGCCGGACGGCATGACCACCGCCGAGTGGATCTCGGAATTGGCGCGCTGCAAGGTCGAGACAGCTAGCCGCCGGAAAAGGGAACAGGCGCAGCGCGCCTGGGAGCTGGCCGAAGGTGGCGGCGATTCCGGCGCCCAAGAAGACGAGGAAGAAGGTGAAGAAGGAGAAGAGGAGGAGGAGGAGGTGAGGGAGGTGGATGCGCCGATTCCACCGCCCAAGGTGAGGATCGGCCTCCCACCTCACCCTCAGTTCGCCGGATGGGCCAGCCAGTCCAGCGTGGCCTCGCCGACAGGGTTCTCGCCGTCGGGCTACTCGCCGTCCCCGTCGCCTCGCTGGAGCGTGTCCCCCCACTACGTCCCTGTGTACGCCGACAGCGACCCACTCGGCGGATTCAACCCCAATGTCGCCTTTCCGCACGGTGCGCCTCAACCTCCGCCGCCCCCTCCTCCCCCGTATGCGGGATCGCCTGGATACTCGAGCTCGCCGTCGCTCCGCCGCAACCTCAACCCCATCCTGTTCGGCGGAATGCAAGGGGACACCTTCAAGGGCGACCTCATCACCGCCGGCTCCAATGCTGCGGCCGCAGCCCCTGGGTTCTTGTCGCAGGCCGTAGATTCATCGCAGGCCTTCGTGGAGCCGGAGAGGCAGGAGACAGCCGAAGAAGATGGCGAGCCGGTGGTGGACGAGGTCCCCGGCGAAGAAGCCGCTGCCAAAGGCAAGGCGAAGAAGAAGGTCCCCAAGGTGCCGAAGCCGGCCGAGCCTCGGATCAAGTGGAGCTACAAGGAAGATGTGCTCCTCGCCCAAGCATGGATGAATGTGAGCCAGGACCCGATCATCGGCGCGAACCAGAACATGGACAACTACTGGAAGCGGGTCAAGACTTCGTACGATGAGCGCCCCGGGGTGCGAGAAATGGAAGCAGGTCCGTGACCAACTTCGCAAGGCCAAGGAGTACGTCCCCGACGCGGCGGCAGCTGGAGCATCTGAAGGGCGCCCGGACGGTCACAAGAAAGCCAAGGCGGCGAAGGATGGGGCACCAGCGGCGGCCAAGCTCCAGGCGTCGATCGAGACGTGCATCGCCGATGTCGCTGCCAAGGCCGCCAAGAGAGACGAGAAGACGGAGGCGAGGTGGACGGCGCTCATGGCCAACTAGGGTACCAAGCTTGACCTGCTCAAGACCACCGCCGCGGCGAAGAAGAGAAACAATGACCTCGCCTTCCTCATGGGCGGCGACCCTACGGCGATAGACCCCCAGGTTCGGGAGTGGTTCATGGCGCATCGCGAGGCCATCCTCTCCACCCCGACGACGGCACCTCCGCCGAACACCACAGACGGTTCAACCGACCCGAGTCCCGCCACTGCTACAGCCAACACGAGCTCGGCCACCGGCACCGCCGACACGGCCACGCCGCCGCCGAGCACCGCACCGATCGCCGCTCCGAGCTCCGCCCCTACTCCGACGACTGCACGCATCGACCTGGACGACGACGCCGAGGTGTCGCCGGTGACCATCTGATCTGCGCCATCAGCATGCCGAATACGGCACTACGTCGCCGGCCAGTGGCATGAATTCGATCGCCCGTTCGTGGCTTCTTTTGTATGATCGCCTATATGTATGATCGCCAAACTGTGGCTATCTTTGGATCGCCGAACTCGGGCTGATTTTGGGGCGGGAATATGAACTTTTAAATTATGTTGATTTGTGTTCGCCTTAGGTGGCCGAACGGCTGGAAAACCCAACCCTCCCAGGCCAAAGTTAGCGCCGGCGCAAAGCCAAAAAGCCGCCGTTTTTCGGCCTGGGGGGGCCGAACGGCTGGAGATGCCCTAAGCTCCAACCCATAATTCATGTACCAACTCCGTTCAGAAGTTCCATAATTATACTGAACCTTATATAGCTGAGAAACTAGATGTGTGTATAGGCCCCTATGGTAGGTTTTGATGATTTATGACCACGAGATAAGGGACTAGTGAAAGAAAAAAGAGATGTCGGTCGCTCTCTCCTCCCCTTTCTACAGTAGATCGGGAAGGGCGATTTTTGAGCCTCCTCCGTCCGACCACCTCACTCGCTGGAGATCCGCGGGATTCCTCCCCTCCGTCGGCCGCTCCGGCGGCGGGAGGGTGGGGGATCCCCGGATCCCGGCCTGTACATAGCGTAGGTCGAGATAGGGTCCCGCCGGCGGCGTCGTGGGGGTGGCGATGGTGTCGGTGGCTAGGTGGGGGTCGGCGCGCTTCCTCTCCTGCGGCGGCGCTCCTTGGAGTTCTGCTGCGGCGCGGGCGACTTTTGGTGGTCGTGGATCTTCGGATGCCTCGGCTCTCTCTGGTTCTTCTTCCTCTGTACAGGCCGGCGAGGACGAAGACAGAAGCATGGGAGTTTGAAGACGGGAGGCTCTCCTCCGGTGGGCTTGGCGGGTTCTGCGGAAGAAGGGCGGCGTCCTCGTGCTCGTCTCCGGCGGGAGACGGCGAGGGCGGGTTGGCGACGGCTCGGTGCCGAGGTTCGTTTACCGAGCAGATTCCGGCGCCTGCGTCGGATGGTTTATGCGGCTCTTCAACAAGGTTGGCTGGGCTGTTGGCTTCGGCGTGTGGTGACCTCGCCTTCTTCCTCCTCGGCGGCGTGCTGCTGATGATCGGAAGAGGCGTGCGGTGCGGTGGTTCCAGGCTTCGCCGGGCGGTGAGCTTGTTCCTGTCTTTGTACGCGTGTGTGCGTTTGTATTCCTTCTGTTGATGTACGCGTACTCCCTTCAAAAAAAAAAAAGAGATAAGGGACTAGTGCTTGGTTTAATATATGACCATCTTCTTCACTGTCACCGGATTAGAGCTTACTACAAGAAGTTTTACTCCATCTAATACACATGTTGCCCTACACTAGCTCCGGTATCCACCCAGACCACGGCCTGGTTTCCACACCATACCAACGACGTCGGTTAGTGCGCAGGCTCGAGGACACAGGTTGCCATCGTTTCCTGCTTCGAGTCCTGCCAACGAATTTCGCCGTCCCAGTCCACGGCTTGGTTTCCGCGCCATACCAACGACGCCGGTTGTCGGGCCAGTTCGACGACAAATGTTGCTATC
Source organism: Poa pratensis (assembly GCA_947311845.1). NCBI lineage: Eukaryota > Viridiplantae > Streptophyta > Magnoliopsida > Poales > Poaceae > Poa > Poa pratensis. The sequence continues at coordinate 34,690,916 of CAMZMU010000070.1, forward strand.
GCGTCCTGCTTCGAGTCCTGCCACGGTGAGTAAATTGCAAAATCAGTCGAGTGCTTAACAAATCAGTCCAGTGCTTAACAAAAGTAGCCGACAGTATCACATCTGAGGCGAGCCCACAGTTAAAAGCACACAACAGATATTGATGCCTGAACTTTGCTGGTATGGATGCCTAACTTTGCTTCTATGGATTATACAATTGTAGTTCCTGATCTTCATCAAATTAGTTTAAGGAAAAATGCAATGAAAGCAAAAAACTGAACCATCGATCAGAACTGAACCATGCAATCTTACGATTTGTGCAAAGCTTCACACAGCAGTGTTTTTTCGATTCACAACAATGTTTTTTACTCCAGTAACGGTGGCATTTATCCCAAATTTGTCCTGCAAAACATGGACGTTTTTCACTCAGTAACCATGTCATTTATCCCGGTTTTTTAACTGCAAAACATGGAGGACATGACTTGTACAGAATCCTCATTTTATAAGCAGTGTGTTGCATACTTGCATATGGCATCATCAAAGCCTACTGCGGTAGGGGCTCCATTCCAAGACCTAACAAACGTAAGCAATTCAGGTAAATACATCACCACCTCTTACCTACTTCGACTTTATACAGTCTAAATATTTTTTGACTCACAGGACAAATAGCAGATCCAAAAGAACTGAAGAGACAAAGGGAACGGGAGAGGTATGCACGGAGAGAAAGTTGCAGCAGCTAATCTCAATGGCAAACAGAGCATCTAACACACCGGTTACCATATCACCTGGTACGTTCATTCTTGAGACCACCACATATGATGCATGCACCTCAAAGAAATATAATGAATTCTTCATGTCAGGATTTCACACTCGAGAAAATGCCACTTTGGAGTCAGCTATCACACAACTACCATACCTCCCAACAACTACAGAAGGTGATGTCTATTATCAGAAAGAGTATCTTCATTTGTGTATTACTACTCATTGTATAAGAATGGGGATGTAGGCATACCGACTATTGTGATGCCGTCCGGTGCGACTACATGTGAAACACCAAACTCATTTGGTTCAAACAGGAGTGCCTCCTATAACAAGGAAAATGCCCGTAGGACATATTTGAGGGACCACATATTTTAATCCAATGCGTGGGACTGAACTGAACTTCATCTTCCATAGAAAAATTTAATTTGATGCCAGGCTATTCCCATTAGATAACTCAATAACTAGACCCTTTTTCCTCACTAATGTAATGTTCTTGGTGTCAGAAAGCATCACTAAACCAAACTAATTCATTTCATGTCAGTCATGTAGCCCATTAACTATAACCAAACTAAAGATATACCTCCAACTGTTTCTCTGAAGAAAATACACTAGCATATGCATATGTGAGGTGAGCTGTCATCAAGTTCTGGCAAGCTAGCAATCATTTCTAAAAGCCTGGCTCAAGAGTGCAGAGTTGCATCTGTACTGTAGAAATAATGGCCGTTACATGAGGGCTACCTCCAAGAACTTCACTTTCATGGTTCAGTCCCACGCTTCAATTTTCACTTTTCTTAATGCACTTCAAACCCCTCTCATGCAGAGTGATCCTTTTCAGGCGATTAATTTGGCTGGTCAGATTCTAAGGAATTGGCATCATATATGAGTGGGACAAGTATTTGTTTTTCCATTTTGGTACATTACCACTTGCCAAGTAAACTTTTCTTGCCCAACTAATTCACGATCTTTACCAAATGGAAATCATGTCCATGCTTGTAATAGTTTGCCGCCGTAGCAAATTGATACATGGAAAGATTTGCAAGAGATGATTGGGCCAATGGCATAAGTATGAAGTTCACTCCCCATAGAATCGACTAACAAGTAACACACTGTCGGATGTAAAATACAAACATACCCTGTTTCTTCACCGGGCAGCAGCACGTAAAGAGATCTGAGAACGGACGGTCTGGAACCGGGATAAGCTTCCCCAAGACTGCCAAAGGCCAGCTGCATTAAGTACATGGAATCCATTAGCTACTGTTCCAATCAAGAGTGCCTTCAAAATCTTAAGAATAAGTCTACAGTGCACGTCTCAAAATCCCCTCAATAAAAATCATATACCATATATGGAGGAAGATTTCACATTCTATCTGTGATTTCATTGCAGAATCATGTACCGGAAAGAATATTGTGATCCAACACCTACCAAATAGCAAATAATATATACCAATGTATAAATAGATGATATTACCTATTATTTTCCTCGGTGATCAACCTTCAGTAGCGGATTCAATCTAACACGACGACAAGTACTCGTCGGCCACAAGGTATGATTTGAAACCACGCAACACTGCTGCTACGCCTCTGCCGTCATCGATCCCGTCAGTCAAAGCCGCTCCCTCGATCCGTACGTCAACGACGCTCCTCGGAGCCGTCCGTGTCAACGCGCGACAATGGGAGATGGACGCAGCTTCCGCCGATGGTGCAGCAACGATGGCGTTGGGCAAGGTGGCGGCGGCCTGGCTCCATATGTATCCCATCACGTTCGAGAACAGAAGGACGAACGGCCGGAGGTCGAGGGCGCTGCGCCGGATGGCGAGCGACGGCCGGAACCCGAGCTGTCCGGTCGTGGGCGCAAGGCGCGGGGGGTGGGTAGGATCGAGTGGGGGCGTGGAGGAGCATGCGGCGAGGACATGGGGGCCAGCCTGGAGAGCAGCCCGTGGAAGAAGAAGCTAGGAGCTGAGGATTGAGAAATTGGGGATGGGAGGTCAGCGGAGCAGAGAGCCGAGAGTGACGCTGGGCTACTTTTTCTTGTACGTAGTATCTTTTTTTACCTGCTTGGCTACTGAGTGACTGAAAACTTGTCCGTTCAAGTGCTACCTCTCCCTCTGATCCATGCGTTTGCCAAACCCATATTAGCTAATTTAGACATACGTACAGTATTTGTAAAAAAAATCTGTGTTTTCTGAAATTCTGTTATTTATTTGTGTTCTAATATATATTTTTTTAATTCCATACAGTAATGGAGACAATAGGCACCGACGCGATGGTGTTGGACAGGAACAAAACCTTGCCGAGTTCTACAAAATCGAAAGAGGTGCTACTACATAGCTATACATTTGTGTTCTTCTATTCAAATTCTATATTGTCATATTAATTATATATATATATATATTTAATTTTATAGTATCCTATATTTTCCAATATTTTTCTACACTTTTGCTAACGATGACAATATGTACATCTCTCCAGTAACATATCTGGATTTTTTGTTTAAAGTTTATGCGATCATGGAATGGTAAAGAACTTACACGACCAAATGCCACAGTGAGTACAATCATGTTAATTTAAATGTGAGCTCTTCTTTTCTTTTTTTTTTGCGGAGAAAAGGGTGATATATTAAAACTGAGCTCTTACAAACAGGTCCAGAAAGAAAAGGAAATTACAAATTGGTCCTCTATCTTCTTCTTCTCGAACTCGCCGCCGTTGACGCACGGAAGCCGTCGGTGGCGCGCCGCTGCCGCTGCTCCTTGACACATGTTGGAACGGAGCCAGCCTCCTGGCAAGCGGGAAGTCGCCGAGCGTCGTCTCCGAAGAGCCTACCGTCGATGACGTCGCCGGCAACGAAGAGCAAGCAAAGATCACCATCTTCTTCATTTTCTTGATTTTCCCACACCGGATCCGCCACCGCCGAAGCCGCCGCGGAACCACACCCCCATCACTGCACCTCACGAGCCCACCACCGTCCCTGGGGAGGAAGACGGCGCAGGGACGACCGGCTCAGAGGACTGGAACTCCACCGCAGGCGGCCGGCGGCGTCGCCTTGCCAAACGCCTGCACAGAGTACAACGACACCACCTCCTCAACGACGAGGACGCCGGATTGGAAGGAGAAGGTGGAGAAGAAGATCTTCACGGCCGCCATCAGCTCCAACCCACCGACGGCGACGAAGCACCAAAACAGAGCCATCAAGCCGCCCAATCCGCAGATTGGCGTCCACCAGACGGCTGCAGCACAAAGACGCCACCCCGGAGGACGTAGCCAAGGTGGAAGACGAGCTGCAGCATCCTTATTCCGCGGGCACGGCGCCGGCTCCACCCCACCACCGCCGCCGGGAACAAATCCAATACTCATATACTAAAACCTAATCTAACCTATACTACTGCCGCACGGCGAGATCCTCCGGATTCCCCACCTCACGACGCCGCGACGGCGCCGGAGACGGGGAGATCCATCGGAATCGCGCCGGCGGAACTCGGTTTGCTTTTCGCCTCTGTTTTCTCCGCTCCTTACTGTAGCACGGGGTGGGGAACGAAACCTTCTTGAATTAGTGAATTAAATGTGAGCTCTTCTTGATGGTTATATATTTATATAATGCATGTGCAGGATGGTAACCTACGGAACAAAGTGTTGGTACACATTCTGACGTACCCCGACAATGAATGTGAAGGCAACATCCCTCAAGTTGTTAAAGATCTGGTCAAGTTTCTAGGGGTAGTTTTTTTTTCATTTGGAGAATTATTGTTCCAACGATGTAATCTTATATCTTTGTCCACATACACTTTAAGCGAAGTGGAATCTTATTGGGTTTTAAGTTTTGTTTGGATGTCTTGTTCTTACACATTAAAGTTTGCATGTATTATATTCGCTAGCATTACGAAAAAAATAGAATCCGTAGCGACGCACGGCATTCAACTAGTTAATGAATAATTTGCTAGTTTTCACTGGGATCAGCTGTGTCCGGTACCTGTAGGGCGGGCAAAACAGATGCGATAAACTCGTATCCGGTACGAGTTTACCACATTTGTTCTGCCCCGCGCCACGTGGTACCGGAAAAGTATTTTCCAGTCAACCGGATACGAGATATCCGGTACCAATTTAGCCGGTATCTGCTAGAGATGCTCTAACACGTACTCCCTCCAAGGTCCGGAATAATTGACGCAACCTGTATATTTATTTTATACTACTATGGCAGTATGTTTTTCACGACATTTATTATGGATCGGAGGTAGTAGAAAATGATCCTATTGTGCATATACATGCATATATATACTGATTTTTTTCCGCGGTCCTTTAGCTATGACACAGAGGGCATGCTCAATCACTTGAGATAGATGATCACACAAAGACCGCCGTTGGAGTAAGATTGAACGGTGAACCACCGCAAAACCTCTTCCAACCATGTTTTCAACCCATATGTCAACTCATCCATTGACCCCATGATGAATATGGAGTAGTCCACCACTGGACTATAAGTTTGTGGTAGTAGGTTGATCATATCTCAATGTTGTATAAATAGTATACAGTCGTAAGAGTTTCCATATGTGATTATGACCATTATTATGTATTCTTGATGGTGAATTTTTGTCTTATAAGATAATTTATTTGGGTGTAACTTGTTCACGTTTGGTGCCCAGATTTATATAGAGCTCGAAGAACACACACGTGCCACCTGATTTCTCTTCGTCGCTTTAATCAGTTTCCTCCATCGGTTTCTTTCTTGAATCTGGTATCGCTGATCTGCTTCATCTGTGCCGTCAGAATATGGCACCTGCAGAAAGCAAAGGATACGGTACAACGACGACCTATTATTACTTATAAATTCTCCTGAAGAATGTAGTGTTTGGTACATACCAAATGATCTTCACGTAGGAATCGTGCACGCGGACGTAATACCCGTAGAAGGCCGTCATTCCTAGGAGGATCATCCACAGGTGACCGTCCGTACGACCTCGCCGAAGAGGAGGAAGGAGGTTCCGCCCAGCACGATCACGGCAAGGAACCAGCCGGCGAAGACGGCGAAACAATCGATCCCGAGGAGGGCTTCTTCCATAAAGTTGATGACGAACGTGAGCGAGACAGAGAGCACGACGAACAGGAAGATGCCGGGCTGGAACTCCGCCACCGTGTAGCTACCACGGGGCTGGAACCACTCGGCGGCGCCGCTGACGCACCCAATAAGGAACGCCAGCACCGCAGCACGACGACGACGAGCACGTCGGTCAGGCCGCTCTGCAGGGCGTGCGCGATCTTCCGCCTGTCAGGGTCTTTGAGGGTTTTCGCGGCGGCCGTGGCGGCGCCGCCGCTCTCCCGGTGCTCGGCGAGGGCGTGTCCGAACACGCCGGCCATGACCACGGAATCGAGGTATATGATCATCATCCCGGCTATCTGGCTCAGTTGGGCGTCCACGAAGGCGGCGGCTAGGGCGACGCATAGGACGTGGAAGAGAAGGCCCGCCTTGGTGGCGGCAGGGGCGGCAGAGAGGCGCAGGCCGCGGAGTAGAAGTAGGAGCAGACCAGCAACGAGAGTCTCCACAAGGCGAGCAGCGTATCGCCGCTAGACCACCACAGCACGATCGGGAACAGCACTGCCAGAGCCCCCGACTGAAATAGGAACAGCAACACGGCGGCGCGGAGAGAGAGCCCGTCGTCCTTGCTCTGCTCCCCGGCGTCGGCGTCCTTGGGCGGGATCTCGAAGTAGCGGCTCTTGGCGGCGGCTGTGGCTTCTTCCATCTCAGCCGCTCGATCCTGGTGACCAAGCAGTCAAGCACAAAACCGGTATATGTGTTTCCAGTTTCAGACGCCCTCGTCGACCAAGGGCTCGATGGAAATTATGCAAACACTGCAATTAAGAAGTTGGTATGCCTACGGAAAGTAGTTTCTGCTCCAGTGCTCCCGCCACTTTAAAAAATTCGAAACGTATATTTAAAAGTTTCAAAAAAATCTGAAAAAAATCAAACATGTTCTCAATGATGCATACTAGAAGATTGAAAAATATCAAAGCAAAAATATTTATATTGTAGTCTACACAAAAATGACAAAAATTGTTGATTTGAAACTATGCATTGTTAACTTTAGTCAGATCTGTAGATTTTTTATTTTTGTGTAGGTCGGAATATAAACTATTTCGCACTGTAATTTTGCACGTCTATAGGATACATCATCAAGAACATGCATGCTTTTTTCAGATTTTTTTGAAACTTTTAAATATATATTTTAAACTTTTTTGAAGTGGCAAGAGCACTGAAGCTCGGGTGCAAGAAATCTCCACTCCATATGCCTGAGGCAGGGAAGTCAGATTAGATCCTCTCCTCTTACATCTACATCAACTCTCACCTGGAGACCTTGCCGTCTGTTTTCAGGGATGTACCGGAAAACTTTTTTTTGTGCATGTTTTATCAAATTCATCATTTTGAACAACATAATCTTCATCAAATATACATATAAATTTAACATAATAATTTTTTCACTGGGATAATTTGCCGACCACGCGGACGGGATACGCCACCCCCGGGTCCGAAACGAGGTGGAAAAGACCCGGCGGGAGGCAGCGACCCTTTTCTGAGGTGCGGGGAAGCGGGGGCGGGAAGCGAACGGCGGGGCATGGCGGCGAGATGCAGCGGCGGAGGGAGGAAGAAGTGAGCGGACGGTGAAACTTCAGCAGGGAGAGGAATTTTTCTGCTACCCAAAAAAAATTACGGTACGGAGGCTTATGAGGTATCTGGTCTGCCCCGTTTTTTCGCCTGGACCCGAAAAAAAGGGTTATTTTCCAGGCCGGGGATTATCCGGTATCTACTTATGCTCTTAGACTCGACAAAATCGTGGAATCGCGCCCACCAGAGAGACCTCACAGGCGCACACGTCCAACCCTGCTTATATGGGCCGAACTGCACGTTGTGCTTGCACTGAGCCAGTTGGGCTGCCACAGGTCCAACTCTCCTCATGCTCGAGCGCCTAAGGGCAGCCACTCATCCAAATTTTAGGGAGGTCCTTTATGCCGCCTGTTAGGGCACCTCCAACGGTGGGCCGCATACGGACAGCCAAAACGGACCGAATCTGTCCGCTTGGGGCGGACCGCGGACAGATTCTGGGCCTTTGTCCGTTTGGGGTTGGGGGTGCCCCCAACGGCCCGGCGCAAAACTGGTCCGTTGTGGTAAAAAAAAAAGAGAGCAAAATGTGCCTCTTTGTCAAATTTGAAACAATAACCTATAGAATGACATTGAAATATAAAATATAAAATATTTGTCAACCAAGCATGACATAGACATGTTCCAAATGAGCAAATGATACATAGTTCAAAATACAAATGATACAAATTAGTTTGACATAGAAACGAGATGCAAATCAAACATCACCACAGTCACGAATGATCTTTTGCTTCTTGAGTATCCAAGCTCTTGTCTCCGGGTCCATGATGGTCAAGTCGGCCATCATGATCCGGTTCTCCTCGGCCATCACCGCGAGCTTGACGCGCTCCGCCTCATTCTTGATTCGGTCCGCTTCTATCTCAAGCTTCTTCTTTTGCATTTCAACCTGTCCGCGCGGACAATTGTCCCTTTGCGCCGGCCCGTTGGAGCCCCTCCATTGTCCGTCAGGACAGTTTCGGACACCGGCTGTCCATATGCGGGGGACCGTTGGAGGTGCCCTTAGCGGCGGTTCCGCCGCCCGCCGCCTACAGGTTGCATTAAGTGGGGCGGCCCAATTTACCTGCATTTTAACGTCTCCCTGTTTCTTGTGTTGACTTCCACAAAAAAAAAGAGAAAGTGTTGACTGTACGGAAAAAGGTATAGAAAATTTGAAAATGGTCTCAATCTTTAAATTTGGAACCATTTTAAATGGAACCATTCTAAAAAATGAACAATTTTTAAATTTGGAACCATTTTTAAATTTTGAACCATTTTTAAATTTGGAACCATTTTAAAAAAATGAACAATTTTTAAATTTGGGACCATTTTTAAATTTGGAACCATTTTCAAAATAGAACCATTTTCAAAATGGAAACATTTTTAAATTTGGAACTATTTAAATTTGAAACCATTTTTAAATTTGGAACCATTTTCAAAATGGAAATTTTTAAATTTGGAACCATTTTAAAAAATGAACAATTTTTAAACTTGGAACCATTTTTAAATTTGGAACCATTTTCAAAATGGAACCTTTTTTAAATTTGGAACCATTTTCAAAAATTAACAATTTTTTAATTTGGAACCATTTTTTAATTTGGAACCATTTTAAAAAATGAACACTTTTCAAATTTGGAACAATTTTCAAATTTGGATCCATTTTAAATTCGGAACCAAATTTAAATTTGGAACCATTTTCAAAATGGAACCATTTAAAAAAAGAACAATTTTCAAATTCAGAACCATTTAAAAAAATTGGAACCATTTTAAATTTGGAACCATTTTCAAAAATGGAACCATTTTTAAATTTGGAACCATTTTCAAAAATAGAACCGTTTTCAAATGAATAATTTTTAAATTTGGAACCATTTTCAAAATGGAACCATTTTAAATTTGGAATTGTTTTCAAATGAATAATTTTAAAATTTGGAACCATTTTCAAAAAACAAAATAAAAAAAGAAAGAAAAACAAAAAAAGAAACAGAAAAAGAAATAGAAACGAAAAAGGGAAAACATAAACAGAAAAAGAAAGAAAAAAGAAAAAAAATGAAAGAAACAAGGGAAAGGCGCCCGATGGGCCGGCCCGGCAGAGCTCCCCCGTTAGCGGCGCGACCGATTCGCGCCGCTAACGGGCGGCGTATAGGGTTTGCCCAAATTTTGGATTCCCCGTTTTCTCGAACCGTCAAGCGCCGGCACCCGCGAACACCCGTGCCAACACAGGCCCCCTCCGGTGCTCCGTGCCTCCGTCGCACTCCCGGCCGCTAGATCATCTTGTTCCCGCTGTCACGTTAGCCCACCCTGCACACTCCAACAAAGCCGTACGCGAGGACGTGCGGCGCGCTGACGCAGCGCACGGCCGTCGGCCGAGCTCCGACCAGCAGTGAAGGTACGGTGGCGATGTGGGTTGTGGGCTGTGGCGGTATACTAGCAGCAGCAGCCAGCAGTGAAGCACCCACTGTGAGGGCTTAAAGGATTTGTGTAGGATTAAAATCGTATGAGAATTTTTACTTCGGATGTCGTTTGATTTATAGGATAATCCTATAGGAAAAAATTCCATAGGAATCTTGTAGTGTAAATTTTGTAGGAAAATAACATGAGTTCTAACCTCATAGAAAAATTCTTTCACTACAATCAAAGGAACTTGATCTTCTCATAGGATTCAATTAGCCATACCATTCCAATTCTATAGGATTCCTATTACTACATTTTCCTTTCCTATTAATCAAAGGAGCCCTCAATGTTTCAGATTTAATTTCCTTTTTTATTTCCCCAATTGAGATTGTAGTATAATCCTTAACTAGTGTTTTTATTTGTAGTTTCGAAAAATGAAAAACAAGTACAAGTAGATAGTTTTTTGAAATAAATGTGCTATAGATACAAAGAAACCGATGATAATTGCGACCTGCGATATCTATTAAAATCGAAAGCCAATATTTTTGTGCCAATTTTTGTGTGTGTGTGTGTGTGTGACTTTGCACCCAATATGAAAATCCTGACTCCTTTGTGGCTTAGACCTTTATACTAGGAACTTTCGGACATGCTTCCTAGAGGGTTTCATAACTAATATAGGATTCTTCATATTGCACATGAGTACCTGCCGATTCAGACTTCCGGATCCACACTTAAAGAATGCCAGTAGCTCTCATCTCACAGGCCAGGATTCAGAAGTACCGCCGATTGGTTTGGTAGTTCCGGGTACATAAAGGTGGAGAAGTATAGTTTCCCACTCGATATTTTACTAAAATCTTTGCTCACTTGGCAAGAATTTCAATTACTCATTTATGTCAAGTACCCCTCTTGATACTACAATTTTTCCTATGAGTTAACGTGGAACATTTCCACCAAAAGGTCTAAACATGTTTCCATAACTAATATAACAATTCAGTTTCAAACTTTTTACAGCTCACCTTTACCATTTTCTCGGTAGCATTTGGGACCTAAACCTCAACACTCAAACCCCATTAAGAAAGCAAGAACTAAAAAAACATGAAAATGGAGGAATGAAAATGCTATATATTCGAGATTCCTACATGAACCAAATCGAGAGGAAAACCTGAGAAATTTCGTTTCGATGTCACGTAGGAAAACTCATGATTCTCGTAGACACAAAGAGATGAAAACATGAGGTAAGATGTCACGTTTATTTTCCTCCAAAATTACTATGCAATAACCCATGCCATACGAATTTCACAAGAATATAAGGTTCATATTCCTTTATCTGAAACGGCGCCATAGGAATCCTACCCTCCAAAATCCTTATGTTTCAAATTGGGCCTCAATTCCAATTATCTTGTCATTGTCATGCAAAACTCAGCCGGAACCTAGATGTACTTTCAAAGAGATATGCAAGGCCTAGGCAATAACTCCGTCTTCAGAGTAACACCTCAAGCATCACACCGAGAACAGATAGACACAATTGATCCCCTATTAAAGATACACAATTGCTGCAGGCAGATAATGTATGAGAGAGATGAGCTAATTCGGTGACCAATAGCTGTGCCAGCCAAGAATCCGACTCAATACATCTATATTTATAAAAAATATACAAATTCGCTAAAAATCGCGCCATTTTGGCACTTGGTGATCGGGTGCTGGATTGCAGCTCATTCCTTTTAAATCTGGATAATTTTAAAAGCAGAAGCATGAAAATAACTAAGATAAGGGCGATACAGTTATGTATTTGATGCCATTTCCTGTTTTGTGAGGGAAAGTGGCGTTTTCTTGAAGATACTATGTTTACCACTACAGCTAATCTTTTCCCTTGGCAGAAGTGAGACATCGTATCAAAGCAAGCAGCGTCGGTACATGGCCTGCTGAAGAGGAACGTTGGGACTTGATCCAGCAACATCGCTAGCTGCATCCGTTGGATCACTGAGATTCTGAGTCCCGGGTCCTTAGTCCCGTCTTTTATTACTGAAGGATATGTCGTTCACCCTGTTAGATGAGCACATCAATAAAACTGTGAACTAAGCCGCAAGGATGTTGGATAATGCAAGATAAAACCATTTGAGGTGTCAAAGAAAGATCAAATATCGGCTACATCATGTCATCAATAGAAGATTAGCATGAATGGAATTCTTACCGGTGGTTACTGTCTATAATGTCATATACTCATGTTTTTTCTGCAATGTACCGACTATGGTTTCAGAACAAAAGCAACATGGAAGCGTCCAGTGTATTTTAAACTATAGTGAGTATTACGGTGAGCTATGCATTGGTAACTAAGGTCAACGAGCCGTAACAATTTGAATTTTACAGTAATAATTTGAATTTTACAATACAGAGAGGACATATGGAAATTCATCGGGATCACACATTTTGGTCTTTACTATCTTCATCACGATGGTGTTGAGAGCACAGGGTTGTGCAAACAACTAACAGAGAAATTTGTCAGGATCAAAATATTTAGTCTTAACTCCGTTATGGTGATGGTGTTGAGAGCACATGGTTGTCCAAAGAACTAATATGAAAGGGAGTGTCTATTTCTAAGTCAGGCTGAGAAATTCTAATTTCTAAGTGAACAATCCTGAGCGTTGATTCTGCATAGTAGTTGCACAGTTTTCAGGTGACTCGGAAATAGAAAATCCGAATAAGAAATGGGTGTGAACCTCGGATGGCCTACCAACTAATAAGAGCTCAGTTGCTACCAATTCCAATTTGGTACTCACATGTTAGAATGATGATCTTGTCAGAACTTACAAAGTGGATTAAGCAGTATAAAACTGTAGTAATAATATATATATATACCTGGGACTGGAAGATGAGCAGCTGGAACTGCCATGGATCGGCACAGCAAACACATTGGAGTAAGACTTTGTGAGGTACGCAAAGTTTGGTATGGGCGCCAACGCGGCACACGCTCCCCTTTCTTCAGTAGCTCCTCCAAATTGAGCCTCTGCAAGGTGAGCACAGACTGTTGTCTCTCCAACAAAGGCGAGCCGGCCATCCCCGAAACAAAAATGACCCAGGTTTTGAGCCAGGGTACCTGAACCCATAACCACTGGCAATGCCCTCCCCGGCAAACTTCTCTCGATGTCCACACTGCGGGAATCCTCGTCGGTCGTCCATGGAAATGCCTCCGTGGATGGTTCGGCGACCCGCACAACAAACATGGACGACCCATTCGGATGCACCACATAGTGTGTGCCCTCCAACACCTTTGTTGCGATCAGCAGAAGCTTCCCCTCGCTGTCTTGCTCGTATGAGAGGAGAAGGAAGAAAAGAGGCTTCCCTGGTTTGCACTCGTCCTCCGGCCTCCCCGGCGGCCATCCAAATGTGCCTCCCCACAGCCCGGCATACTCCCGGCCAGGCATGGGTGTCTGCGTGGTCAGCTTGTAGAGCGCGAACCGGTTATCGTGCATGCTCGGCCATGCGCGGTAGGTCGACAGTCGCATCCGCGCACCCCGGAGGCTCAGGCCGACGCTCTCACCGGCGCGCAAGAACTCGTCCAACGACAGATGCTTGGTGTCCGCGTACTCTGACCTCGAATTGACTGATGCAGAGCGTGCCACCATCTGCCGCAGCCCATTCTTGACGTAGCCGGCCATCGCAGAGAGGCTCCTCCGCAGCCGCACCTTGTCGCCGGCAGCGTCAACCACCGGCAGAGGCAGCATCTTCTTGGCCCCCAGCAGCAGCGCCTCGAGCTCCGGCCTGCCCACCATGCCCCCGCTGGACTCCGCGTGCAGCCGCAGCATCGCCTCCCGACGCGCGGCGAGCATGGGGAGGTCCTCGTCGGAGCCCGCGAAGAGCGGCGCCGCGGCGAGCTCCGGCGGGAGCGTGAGGCGGCAGGAGGCCACGAGGGCGTCGAGCAGCCGTCGGCGGTTGCCGAAGGAGAGGCGGGGAACTGCCAGGTGGGCGAGGAGGCGACGGGCGCGTGGGCCTCGAGGAGGAGTGTGTTGGCGTGGGGGTTGAGGGGCGCGACGAGGCCAGGGAAGAGGGAGCCCGGGTGATGGCCGTGGAGGAAGAGGAGCGTAGGTCGGCCGTGGGCGTCGGCGAGGATCTCGAAGACGGGGGCCCAGAGGAGGCGCGGGGAGAGCTCCTGCGGGATGGCGCGGACGGCGACGAGGGAGAAGAATCCCGGGAGCGCGGCGACGAGGTTGCCGAGCTCGGGGTTCTGGTGCGCCCAGAGGGCACGGAGGGGGAGACGGAGTGGAGGAAGCGGCAGACGGCGACGGAGGAGCCCCCCGCGGCGGCGCGCCAGGCGAGGAGGTGGGACGGGGAGGAGGGGAGGAGGCGGCGGCACTGGGCGAGCCACGGCTTGTCGGCGGCGGAGAGGGCGGCGTGGAGGCGGCGCGAGGCGGTGGAGAGCGCGAGCAGGTCGCGCGGGCGGAGGTGGGCGGAGATCAGGGCGAGGACGTCGTCCGGCACCGAGAGGATCAGCTCGGCGCCGTCGCCGACGACGACGGCCATCGGGATCGGGCGGTTTCGGTCCTGTGGCGTGCACTTCCTCTTTTGCCTTTTATTTTCTCAGCCTCTAGAAAAAAAGTGTTTCTTTTCAACTCTGTACGAAGTACCTTAGTACCATGACCATCCAGCTAGAAAGAAGAAGAGCGACGAGCTCAGTTGGGCGTCATTTTTCCAAACAGGGGAAAAATCTCTTTTTGCCGCTTCACTCTCGTCAATCGCCACTTTGCCAAAATATCTGCTTGCAACTTTCTACACCGTCTCGTGCTTATCGGCCTACTACCTTTTTCATTTGTGGAAAAACAGTGCTTTTTAGACAACAAATTTTACTGGTAGAGCTGCTCGGTTTACAAGTGGCATCATGGTAATTCTCAAAAAAAATCATGGTAAGTGACTGAAAACGTGGTCGTCTTCGTCCAGGTCAATTATTCGCCTGTTTTCCAGTCGTGGAGGTCCCGCCGCAAGTGACGTCTCCAATGGGTGAAACTGACACCAAGTCAATTCCTAGTAACACTTGGTATCTACTTCCTCCGTTTAGTAACACAAAAAAAATCCAAATTTAGAATTTAAGTTAAGCAAAATCTATTCCTGCGCAGGCACTGCCCCGTTCTTACACGGTGCTCCCTCTCGCGCGTCGTCCGATTGTCATTGTGCGGCGCGGAGCGATCGCGTCCGTGTGTCGCGTCCGGACAAAACGCACCGACCGGTCAACCCGTGCCCGTGCCATTCCCCATTCAGCTCTCACCCGCAGGATGTGCTCCTCCATTCCGCCCGTCGCCGGCGATTCCCGGCGCCGCTGACCTCCAAATACCTGAAGGATTCACCCGGCGAGCTCCTCCATCTACTGGTCACGCTCGATTTGGTTGTTTAGGAGCAGCGGAGCGGATCCCTTCCCCGTCTTCTTCTCAGCGCCCGTCGCGAATCGAGCTCCATCGGCGACGATTAACGCCGGCGCTGACCCCACATACCCGAGGGACGCGCGTGTCGAGCACCTCCGTCGACTGTTCGCGATCGATTTGGTTGTGCGGGAGCAGCGGAGTGGATTCCTTACCCGTCTCCTTCTCGGGCTCGCCGCGAAGTCGCGCACCGGCGGATTTCGTTCGATTCAACCATATCGAGTTCGTCCCCTTCGTTCTCGTACACGTAAGTCGAACTTGAACCCTAGCTACTTGTTTTGTGTCTGGTGTTTCTGCGTGATTTTCTGGGGATTTTGTGCGATTTGATTTCTGGCTTTCTAATCCGTAGTGTTTTTGTTGTGCAGGGTTTCCAGGTTCGCAGTGCAGGACTAGTAAGTTTGGTTGTTATTTGGAACTAGTGAGTTATAATCTCCATGACATCCATATATATGTAGTTGCAAGTTGCAACCCTCGAGAAATAGTTTGCTACATGTAGTTCTGCCCTACGATATAGATGATTAGTGATTTTTGTAGTAGATCTGCAACCTAGTTGCATGTTTTTTTCACGTGTAGCATATATTCTACACCATTTTGGCGGGTCGTTTTATAGCGATGGAGTAGTTATATATGGCATGAGTGTCTTTTTTGTAGCATGTAACTATGTAAGTATCTACATTATTGCTCAGTTCTTTTGATTTGGTAGTATGCAAGTTTTTTTTTTTTGTAATGTACATACTTGTATTCATACTAAAACGAGTACTGCAAACAGACAAGCATACACACAAAGAAGAAACAGAGGATACAGAGGAAAGCACAGCTCGCACTCTCCTTCTTCAACCTCTCGATCGACCACCAGCCGATCCCTGCGACGCCGGAGACGACGAAGAAAGCCGCTGCGAAGATCGACCACCCGTGGAGCAGAAGAGCCCCTAGCCCAGAGGCGTTGAAGAGCCGCAGGTGACGCCAGCTCCGAGGAGCTGGTGGTGACGACGAAGAACGAACATCGGCCGGGGGAGGCCCCCGAGCTCAAACTGCACCAGATCCGGGGACGGCGCCCCAGATCTTCCACCTTTCTACCACTAACCTGCAGAGCCGCCATCTTGGATCCTCCCTTCCCGCCGCCAGCTCCGCCGTCACCGCAGATCTGACGGGAGATGATGGGTTCGAGCACCACGCCGGGCCTCGAGCCACCACAAGTCGAGCGCGACGACGGCTGGCCCCGAAGAACACCACCGCCGGAGAAGAACGCATCGACACCAAAACCACCTCCGCCCGCACCCCCACCTCCAAGGCGCCGCCGGCGGAGACTCCACCCCAACCTCCCGTATGTACAGGCCCGAGACGGGGATCCCCCACCCTCCCGCCGCCGAAGCGGCCGACGGAGGGGAGGAATCCCGCGTCTCCGCGGCACGGACGCGGTGGCTCGGCGAAGGTCGCCCAAAAATCGCCCTTTTTTCGCCTCTTCAACAGTGACGGGAGAGGGAAGGAAAGGGTGCTGTTTTAGTATGTAAGTTACTGCTATGATTTTTGTTTGCATTTGGCACCATGTATATGCATACAGAATTGATGTATCTCATTGAATACTGGTTGTACTTTTAGATTCGCATGTGTCCTTTTTCTACGTTTTTTTTTAGCTTTTCCGATCATTAGCATTGTTGTAATTATCGATGTATAAAGTACATGTATATGTACGCATCCTACATGTAGCTATCTGTTTCCATTGATGGTTTAACATAGCATGTAGATGTATGCTTTTATATTTAAAATTCCAAGCATTATGAAGCATGTAGATGTATGTTCGTATGTAGTTTCATCACCCATATTGTATGAATAAGATGAAAACTACATGTTTCCATATGTATTTACCTGCTGCATGTACGTTTTTGATGAAAATTGCATTCAATAAATGTAATTTTGATATGAAAACTACAATGCACCTTTTAAAGGGTACTTAATTATTTTTCCACAAGATGTTATTAGTCTGGAGATATAGTATATGTAGTTCCCACATAGAGAGATGATTTTGTCATGACATGTAGACGTTTTGATTCGTTTTGCCTCTCTCGTGCGCCGGTTGGCATCACTAGACCACTTTTTACCGAGCTAGCATTTTTTAATGCATTTAGATGTATTTTTTATTCGGGTATATTATAGGTACAATGCTTTTTTGCCACGCCATGTAGATGTTTTTTCTGTGAATTGTTTTTGCACAAATTAGATAAAAACTGCATGTTAGGTTGCATAAGTAGGTATTTTGCATGTATTGTTTAAATGTCACTTATATGTACTTTTCTAATGTTAACATTACTGACACACCATATGTAGGTTTACAAATAGTTCTTGATTTTTTTCTGTCGGTAGATGTAGAACCATGCCAGAGAAACTGTATGAAGTGAGCCTATCCCCATGTTTGTTAAATCTCAAATCGGGTTGTAACTTCTGATGTAAACATAGCATGTTTCTTACCTGGAGTTTTTCTGGACTTTCCTGGCGATGTTCTTTTTACTGGTTTTCTACTTCCTGATGGATCATACGTCCCACGCTTTGATTCTCCCCAGCGGTAACTTGTTGATTTTTTTCATACCTACCACTTTTATATGTATGTTCTATCTGAAGCTTCCATCCTCTTGAGGGTTTTTCTGCATGGTGGCGGCTGGAGGAAGAAGAGAAGCGGGAATGAGAAGGAAGGAAGCAGGTAGGGTTGCCTAGGGATCTACCCGATCACCCAGACATGTTGTTAAATGTATTTTGGGCCTGGCATTCGGTCCTTCCGCGTTGTGCATGTTCTTCCGCGCCAAAACCCAAGGGAGAAAGCTTCTTTTCCTTTTCTGGACAGCGGAGAACGCACCTTTCCTTTTCTTTCCGTTTTTGGTAAGGCAGGACCACACTTTCCGTTTTGGGTGGGGCACCGTGTAAGGCAAACCAGTGCCCGGGCACTGTGTAGTCTCGTCCTTTAAGTTAAGATAGACAACAATATATTTAGATTGGAAAATATTTCCATATTTTTCTTAATCTTCTACGAACACAAGCCTGCAAACTAATTGTTCATACAGAAAACCATGCTAATATTAGGGCGTCTCCGGTGTGTGAATAAGTCGGCCATAAGGCCGTTGAGGTGGACCTTAGGCAGTTTTAGGGTCTCCTTTGATTCATATGATTTTCCAAATATTTGTGTAGGATTGCAACAATTTTTTTCTTTAAAAGTTGTTTGATTCATAAGATCATAACCCATGGGAAATAATCTCATATGAATCTTGTAGTGTAAACTTTATAGCTGAATAACCTCATGTAAAATTCCTTAACCACACAATAAAAGAGAATAATGACCCACCCACAAGAGATAAAAAACGATTTTTTATGCCACCCTCTCTATGACGACGTAGTATCAAGTACGTATGTGTCATTTGTGCTCGATTTGGTCCTCGGTACAACACCAACAGAGGAAGGCGCGGAGGATACGGGCGCTGGAAGTTCCATTGTGCTAAGGATGACTCCAACGGGCCGACGTATCGAGTCCACGCACGTCCGTCCCTGTCCGCTGGAGCCAAACACAAGGCCAAACGGGGCGACGCAAACGGACCGCGGTTCGTTTTTCTGTCCGCCGCGACGCATTCCTGGCCCAATGCGTCGACCACGGACGCGCGGCGGAACGCTTTTGTGTCCTCCTCCAGTCCGCTCTCTCGGCAAAATTCACACCGGTCTCTCCTCTCCCAAAACCCCAGTCCACACTCCAGCCCTAGCCATGGCCGCCGCTGCCTCCGCCGCCGCCGCCGCCGCTGAGTTTGGACCAGACGCCGCCGGCACCGCCGCTGGACCTGCGCCCCAAGCTAAAAAGAAAGTAAAGAATGAACTCATGCAAGAGCAGAGGGCCGCAGAGACCAAGAAGCGGGGCGCCCGGAGGAAGAGGTTGAAGCAGGACCAGCTCGACGCCGCCAAGAAGGCCGCCGCCGAGCAGCAGGGCGAGGCGAACGAATCTGACCTCGTGTCCAGGGCCGCCACCGCTGCCCTCCTCCTGATTGGGATTACCCCGACCGCGGCCGCGGTCGGGTCGCGACTGCGGCGGCCAGCTCCAACGCCTCGGCGGCCCGACCGCCAAGGTCGAGATCTTCCGCGAAGGCACCATCGCCTGCGTACGGGTACCTCCCTGGAACCATGCCGCCGCGGGTTTCCCCTACCTCAGCCGAATCCGCGGTCGAGGTACCTACCCTTGATCTCAACGGGCCCGCTACACCTTTGGCCGCACACTCGCCCGCGGCGTAGACTGCGGCAGCGCGTGCAGCTGCCCCGGCAGTGGTCGCCGCCCAGGCCGCCCGTAACCTGTTCGGCGATTTGCCCAGGCCGTCGCCGGGTGACCCTAGGTACTATGAGGAGGAGGAGGAGGAGGAGGACGGCTACGACGGGAGGACGTCCTCCAGGACATGGTCAGGGACAACACTCAGTGCGCCAACGACGACTACAATGCCGGAGAAGATGAAGTTCCGCCGACCGGCCCCGATGTGATCAACATCGATGTTGAGCCGGTTTTCCTGGACGAGCTCGACACCCAATCCCTGGCCATGAAGAGGAAGATCAGCCAAAGGGGCGCCTCATTCACGTCCGAGGAAGACGTGCTCATTTGCGAGTCCTGGATCGAGGTTGGAACCAACCAAATTCTCGGGCTGAGCAAAGAGGGTCGGCATATTGGGGCCGCAAAGTGGCTATGGAGTGAAGGAATTGGTAATTCCTCTTCCCTTCTTATGCATTTTGGTTGCAATGATTTTGGTTGCTATAACCTTGTATGCACAGGTGTTGCAAGTTTTGGAAACCTTCCAGGCTCAATATAAGAAGACCTTCAACTTGACCCATTGCTACCGGGCACTCAAGGAGCAGCAGAAGTGGAAGGACCTCTACGCCTCCCTCAAGCAAGGTGGACAGCCAGTTGATAAGGAAGATGCCACAACGGAGAAGGAGGGGAGGACAAGGGAAGAACAACTCGAAGGCCGAGTTGAAACGCGATGCAACAACCCTTGCGTTGCAAGAGACATTGAACGGGTTCCTATCCCAAAAGGACAAGACATGTGACAAGAAGGAGGAGAGGAGAGAAAAGGAACGCCTAGAGAGAGAGGCGTCTTCCAAGCTCTTCTTCGAATTACAAAAGAAGAGGCTCGATATAGAAGAGGAAAATGCTCGGACTAGAGCACGGGAAGCCGAGGAAAGGGCCAAGGAGGCCGAGGCTAGGGCCAAGGAGGTCGAGGTAAGAGCAAGGGAGGTCAAACTGAGGAGGCCAGGATCATGGACATGGATATCTCGGCCTTCACCCCTAGGAAGAAGCCTACTACCTCAAGAAGCAAAGGTACTACATGGACCAAGATTGATCAAATCTCGGTCCTTCTATATTATGTTGCATGCCGGTGTTGAACTATGGCCGATGGCCGGGATTTGTAATATTTTGGGTATGTACCCAGACATGGCCTGTGTGAGGCCGGGATTATGTTTTATACTTGTTTTGTTGCAATGTGATCAAAAACCCTGGCCGAAAATGATAAAAACCCAGGCCGGGCGGACTCAATGCGTCGGCCCCGTTGGGCGCATTGGCCGGAAAGGGGCGGATCTGGGCCGGACGCGCGTCCTGTTGCCGACGCAAACGGACCAAACGCGGACCAAATGCGCGTCCGTTTGCGTCGGCCCGTTGGAGTCATCCTAAGGACCACTCGATTTTATGCTCAGGGTGGGGAGGGGAGATTAGCAGGTAAATTAATTGTCTGACTAGGCCGTTTGCTGCAGGCGAGAAGCATGGCCATGGCACAATGGCGGAAAAGAAACGAGAACGAGCAGGAGTAGGTGAGGAGAACGGTGCGTGCAAAGCGATGCAAAACTAGGCAAGACCATGGTCGAAAAGTAACCAAGCCGAGAGACGAGAGCGACCAACGGTAAGATTTCACGACCACGTCGCTCAATCCGGGCATGGCAGCTCCAACGGTGTCCCCGAACCCCACCACTCCCTCCCCCCCCCCCCCCCCCCCCCCCCCCCCCCCCCCCCCCCCACAGCCGCTCCTGCCAGTTAGGAAGCCGATAGGAAAGCCCCGCTTGGTAGACACCCATCTCCTCCCCACCCTCCTCTATATAACCCTGACTCCCGGTGGAAAACCTTCTCCAAACCGAGACACAAAGATCAAAGAGCACCGCCAAGAACGAAATCTGCCAGTGTCACCGTCCCACTCGTCGAGAACACTGCCTCAAAACGTTGTACTTCTCCGAACTGCTGCGAGTACTCCATGGGATCTGCTCGACCCGACACGAACATGCGAGATGAAATCTCCAGAGCCTATATGTACTTGTTCAGACACATGACCCCTATCATCACCTTCGTAATCGCGGCAAAGAAAATGCCAAGGCGGATGGAGGTCACCACTAACCATGGGAAAAATCTTCCCGTCAAGACACACTCCCATGGCGTGGGCAAAGCAGGCGAAGAGCCCATCGAGCTGCCTCTCACAGACAAGATCTGACGCATGTAGATTCTAGCCCGCACGCCAGCTCCTAGGCGAACCACAGTGCAATTTCCCTAACCGGAGCAGCCCATGCGAGGGATCACCAAGACGCCGGATTGGCACCGGGATCAAAAGGAGGCGCACCGCAACCACGCCGGTATCCCCACCTCTCGATCCAATCCAGCGCCGACGGAAGAGATTGCACATGGCTGCGACAGCAGAGCACACTAGAACTCGCCTTTATTGGGGGCACCCCACCTCCTCCGTCCCCCGACGACGCGGCAACAAGGCAGAGGAGCAACAGAGAGGGAGGGCCTAGCGGTAGGGGTGGAATCGAGCCAAGCCGGCTCATGGCTCGGCTCGGTCAGGCTCGTCAAAACTCGAGCCAAGCCTGTCTTGGCTTGGTGCTGAAAATATTTTGTTATTCGGGCTCGTGGCTCGGCTCGTCCGACTCGAGGCTCGGCGAGCCTTGTTAGCCACGAGCCGGACGAGCCTTGTTAGCTGCTAGTCCATATCGATCCCCTCCTGTCGCGACGGCCTGTGCTCTCCTCTCCCGCGACCACACCCGTCTGCTCCTCCCCGGCCCCTAAGATGCATGTGGCGGAGCGTATCTATGATTAGGGGCGGCCGGTCTGCCGCCTGCCGGGCCGCCGGCACTCCGCCGTCTGCTATCTGTGTGCAGCAGCAGGGAGCAGGGTGCTCGACTGCTTGCCTTCGCCTGCTCCTGTTCGTCTCCTCCCACGGCTGCTCCTCCTTCTCGCCCGATAGATTTATACAAATTGTATGATCTTTTCTACGTGTTCCGCGCGTGTGCGTCGCAGCGTCGAGGCCGCCGGTCGGCCTGTGCCATCCCTTGCCTCTCGTCTCGCGCGTGTGCTTTGCTACAACAAAGATTTTCCTTGATGTGCTATCTTGCTTTTCCTTGATGTGCTAGCTTGCTGTGTGTAGATCGATGTGCTAACTTGCCTGTAGATCTTCTGTTCTTGCTTGCCGAAGCTTTGTGCATCTGATTGGAATTGTTTATACGTATTTCTGTATGTATACAGGACACTTCTGAGAGAGCCAGGACCTCTCGACCTCTCCCCATCTACAGTGAGAGGAGACGATTTTTGAGGCGACCCGTGCAACCAAGCTCACCGCCGGCGATTCGTCCGATTCCCCGCCTCCGGCGGCCGCTCCGGCGGCGGGAGGTCGGGGAATCGACGGATCCCGGCTGTACATAGCCTAGGTGTGTGTGGGTGGAGTGTCGGCGGCGCTGTGGTGGTGGCGGCGTGGTCGGGTGTTGGTGTTTTGTTGGCGGTGGTCCACTCCTCTGTTTGTTGGGCTCCGGTGGAGCTTCCTTGCAGATCCGCCGCATGCTGCGCGTTCGCCGCTCGTCGGGGCTGTGGCGCGCTTCCCTCAAGTTGGAGCTCGTGATGGCGGCTCTGGATCTTGAAGATCTCCGTGAGGATGATGGTAGCCGAGTTGGCGTCGGTCGTGGTGCGGGATGGAGGCGCTCTGTGGGTGCTGAGTGCTGTCGACTTCCTGCTCGCCGGAGGGCTCCTCCCGATCCAAGGTCAGATGGAGGAGAAGGCCGCAGGTTCCGCCGGCAGAACGTGCTGCGCGACGAAGAAGACGCTGGAGCTCAGAAGGACCTCTTTGTAATTTTCCTTTGTTTCTGGGTTTATCTGTAAGATGCTCGGCTGTTGTTTTCTCACTTCGCAAAAAAAAAAAAAAATTCTGTATGTATACATGTGTTGGAATATTGCAAATATAGTACTTCTGAGAGGCGTAGTTATTTGGCAGCATTACTCCTTTTTAGTACAGATTGCATTTGGAGACTTTGACCATCTATTGTTACTTTGTCAGCCTTGTGAAAACTATGTTGATATATTCATGCTCAATTGTTGATTATAATTGTGAATTGTTATATTTTTAGCAAATTTCATTTCAAATCGAGCCTCGAGCCTTGTCCGGAAGGTTTAGGCTTGGCTTGTTCGACCTTCGAGCCAAGCCGAGCCCGAGCCGAGCCTCGAGCTTTGTGTCCACCCCTACCTAGCGGCGGCGTTCTAGGTTTCTCGCGAGCAGAGTCCGGCTAGTTAGTTAGGCTAGAAGACTTAAAAAACTGAGTCATTGTACTAAGCAACGGGATGCCCTAATAATGAAAAAAATATGACTATTTTTGATATTACTCCCTCTGACTATATACGGAGCAACGTTCAAAAAAGCGGACGCTTAGGCTGATTAAAGCGCATAATTAAGCGCATCGGAGGCTCACCGCTCCATTTTCGACATGAGCGCCTCATAAAGCGCTAAGCGTGATTAAGCGTTCGCTTAATTAGGAAAGCGAGGAAATCGGCCGCTGAAGCGGAGCAAAGCGGCCTCTGCGCGCTGGAGCTCGCTGGAGCTTCCCGAGCGGGAGAAGAAATTTTGGGGGAAGAAAAGAGTGGGAAACTTGCCCCAGCCAGGGCATATAAGGGAACTAGGGTTAGGGTTGGAAATTGACCCGAGAGCGCTGGCTGCTGTGATGCGTGGCTCCTTTCCGCCGCCGGCAGCGCAGCTCCGACAGCACCGTCCTCGACATCCTTCTCGTCCCTGCTCTGCCTTGCTTTGCCGGTGGGGAAGCTCGTCCTCCGCCGCCGAGCAGGTTCCCCTCACCCTCTCTCCGCCCTGAAGGGAGCTCAAGCTCGAGCTTGGTCTACTCGCCGCCGGCCGCCGCGCCTCAGGTACCGCTCTCCCCGTGTGAAGTGTGGATTGATGTTTCCTCCCTGCGTGGGCTCTGTGCTGGCATGTGTGCTTGCTGCGTGGGCCTTGGGCCGTGAGATGCTACTGGTGGGCTGCTTGCTGCTGTTGACTGCTGCTAGGCTGCCTGACGCTGCTCGTTGTTGTTGCTGACTGCGTCCGTACAAAACGATTAAGCGCCGCTTAGGCGCGCTTAAGCAGTAGTTAATCGCATCAGAGCCTCACCGCTCGCTTACCGCTTTCCGCTTTTTTGAACCTTGATATGGAGCAAAATGAGTGAATCTACACACTAAAATACATCTAATTCCAAAAAAAAACTAAAACATCTTATAATATGGAACGGAGGGAGTAATTGATAAAACTTCGAATTTCCAAAAACATAGTACACCATCTATGAATAGTTAGTGATCAGACTATCACGATCTGTCCAACTGATAAAGAAAAAAAGAGTATGCAAATAAAGCATGCTTAGATCCAAAGAAACACTCAGGCGTCTAGAATTCATCAATATGCAGCACTACAGTCAAATAAACAACTGAATACACAAAGAAGACAAAAAGGCTATTATACAAACATTACATAAATGCTTTTCATCAGCTGATGTGCGATTTCCTAGCAGAAGTGACAAAGACAGAACCAGTTCCAACCCAGCTGCGCCAGTCACTGACTCCGCTGGTATTCTACAAGAAGAGTTCTATACTGGGGCAAAAGGTAGACTCACTATTTCATACATGAAACCACCCGTGCACAGAACTATACAAAGGGGATGTATAGCAAATCATAAACATACATTGTGAAACATGCAAAGATGAGCTATCCATACCTAGCACGGTATTGGCAACACTGTGCTTGTTGGTATCGGTTCATCGGAATCAGGTGAACCTGATTCAGAATGCTCCATCCCGCGGTCATCACCGCCTGAACTACGATCCGCATCAAAACTGTTTCCGTCTTTTTGATTGTTTGAGCTGCTCGAGCTACCACCACGTGTGAAACCCTGGACCAAATCTGGTCTTGGTTCCACTCCAACTCGCCTCATGTGTAGCTGCCAGGGTTTTCCAATTTGTTCTTCAAAGGTTCGCCTTAACAATCAAAAGGAAACAGAAGATAATCGACAATACCTGAAGGTACAAATTAACTTCATCTGGACGTGATAAGAAGGGAAAATCACCACCAGTCCTCAGTACCGCACGCCTTGCACTTGGGTACCTTTCATTCACTTGGTCCTTCAACTGCTGAGGAACAGCAGAGTAGTCGTTCGTCTGTGCATAGATGTTCACTGAACATAGTTATCATACAAGGGATGCTGGAGTGTCGAAACTAATGGATTGTAGAAAGAATAACTCTTGGCTGTCATTATCAATTGAGGGGTTTCAAATGCATATGTTGTTGTAAGGAGGGGTTTCAGATGCATATATTGTTGTATGGTTTCACATGCTAGTCTCTCAGCATACGTAGTCAGAGGTTAAGAATTGATTTATTAATCTTAATTTAACCAAAGACCACAGCAAAACTCTTGCAGGGAACTGATGGAACGAAGTAAGATAATAAACACTTATATAGACAGTAATGTGTGAGGTTCAGTTTACATGAAATTAGGTACTTACATCCATTATAGTGATGAAGGAATCAGGTAGTGACAATGACCCAACTGATGCAACATTAACATTTAACATTAACCTTGACGAAAGGTCTTCTCTTGATAATGTCTCTACCTGACATGCAGAAGTTTAATGTTACCAAAAGGTAAATTAGGAAAAAATAGAAGAGCATCAAGAGCGATTACTCAGATAACTTATATTTAATACAACATGCATAATTGTAAAACGTGATACAACCTGACCCACAACAAAATCCACAGAGTCTGCAATAAATGGTTCATGTGGACCATCTCGGATTCCTGTCAAGAGATACCTCTTCAGCAAAAAAGAAGGGGTCCAATTGACACTGTAACATAAAAAAAATTGAGACCGAATTAATTCAATATTATCTATATCCAGCAATAAAGAATGATTAAATGCTAATTTCCCGAACTCAAGTTTCCCCATAGCCGTTAGGAACAGCCAATACATATTTCCAACTAGTATAATCCATACAATGGAGTTGAATCTGCTCTGAACTAAAAAAATGTATATTTACCATATGCAACTTCCTTTTCTTTGTGGCAAAACATTTATTATTGAAAAATAACATATTCTCCGACAGAATATAATATATTTAATAACTTCATTAGTGATTGAAATTATAAAATAAATTAAAGATCCACAAACTAAATGCCTTTTAAGTTGATTTGATTGTAATGTGGGGGCGTACTTACGGCGCCGTTACCGTACCCAGGTGGGATAGGTAGCACCGGCAAGCAGCAGTTAGGAAGAGATAGTTAGTTTCCTAAAAGAGGTATAGTCAGTTTGGAGTTAGTTTGAGGAGAGTCTCCAGAGATAAGTTAGATTCGTTTTCCACTTGAGTTTGTTATCTTTGTAAAAGGCTATAAGTGCCCAGGTCGTGAGAAGGAATAGATCAGCAAAGATTGTATCTCTAATCTCTCATCCTGTATTCTCTCTTCTCACCCCCGTTACCTTCCTCTGTGCGGCTCCACGGCGCCACGGCCGACCGAGCTAAACCTCGCGCAACCCAAGCCTCGCCCTACCACCAGCCACGACTACAACCTCCGCCTCGTTTCACCCTCAAATGTCCCACCACAGAACATTAATATACTTGATTCACCAATTAGCTATCTGGTCATCTTAAGCAGACACTGGTGCAATATTGTCAGGTTCAAGTGAAGCTATGAAAGGTTTATAATTGCTTCATGAAAAAAAAAGGATGGATGCATGTTTTTCCTCAATCATCAATTGTACTAAATAATGTTCAAGCCCATGAGTTACTGCCTGTGGCCACAAAAAGGTTATCCAGAAATACATTCGCAAAGCAACAGCTGGAAGTTGTCAGATTAAAATATGATGGTCAGGTTTGAAATTGTCTCTTTACCAGTGCTTACATATCTTTAAATGGATCCTAAATTGTCATTTGAAACTATTTTTGAAATTACAAAATTGCAGTTTTTTTTTTTACTTTAGACATGGTACAGAAAGTGGGAGGCAAGTAACATGTATCACAAGCTCATTTGCGCCTACAATCTGATGTTCATTTCAAGTCCCAAAATAAATGTCTTCACGTATATTTCTTCTTAATGTGCCTAACATTAAAATTGTTGCTAAGTGAATTGTAAGTTCTAATAAGCATAGAAGAAATAGGTGCTGCACCAAAAAAAGACAACTTTGGACCTACCGTTTTCTTTGTACAGTTCACAAACGAAAGCATTTGTCTATGAAATCGTGTAGATCCGTAATGCTTCAACATATATGCATGTGTGTTGAAACATGCAAGTGTGTTTTCGAAAAAAAAATGGATTAATGGAGCTGGAGATCCACCTTGCAAGTCATGTCTGACATACTCTTAACAAAAAAAAATACATGTTGATTTTGAAATGTATTTCCAGCTATTGCTATACAACACGTTAATATGCATGTGCCTAAAATTTATATGTATAAAAGTGTGTAGGTAGTTAAACACAATCAAATACTAGGCATATGACTAGTTTATAGCAAAGCAATCGCATGGTCTTACAAAAAACCTCTTCAAACAGAAAGAATACATACACTGGAGACCATGGCATGGCAGCAGCATATTTATGTGTCTCAAGAAATGTATTTGATAGCACCAAGGACTTTACTCTCCTAGGACGTTGTTGAGCAAATATTTGTGCAAGAAATCCACCAAGAGACGTACCGTAAATATGAACCTGTTCATAAGATGGTTGAATACAAATCAATGCACTTCACAATAGTCCCTCAGGATTTAAGGGAATAAAATAAAAGAATTGACATAAATTTGAATAGAATAAACAATTAAATTATGAAAACAACAACCCTGCTATAGTCGTCTCTTAAGAGGATCACACGAAACTAGTAGGTAAGTAGTACCAATTTATAAAAATCAAAAGCGTGCATATTTTAAAAGCAAGAGCCAGAACTAATTTAAATTTATGTTTCTGTAGCTCATTATACAATGCTAATGTTTTTCTTGACCTACTAATAAAGAAGTTGAAAAAAAGCACAAAAAAATTTGAGGAATATAGGTGCAGCAGGAACACTCAAGAAGTGAAATGCATTGGATAGGAAATATGGACGCCCAATTTTAAGCAAGAGCGGAAAAGAAAGAGAACGTGACGCATTACTAGGCTAGCAGCCTTGTAAAAAAAGAAAAACATAATGTTCTCTTACATGATGGATATTCATGGAGTCCAAAAACTTTTCAAATGAATGAATCCATTCAAGGTGAGTCCATACTTGGGGAACATCAATGGATATCACTCGATAACCCTGAAAGAAGATGAAGACATAAATCTTAGGTCGGTCTGATAAGTATCTAGCAATCAGTAAAATCCAAAGAATAGAGAAGTCTAATTCGAAAGTGAGACACATCATAGTGCCACCACAATTTGATGTCTTGCAACACATGAATACTATAAAAAAAATTAAAGTAAGAACTCAAGGCTTCTTGCCCACATTAATGTGCATTGGCAGTTGGCACAAACAAACCAAAAGATGTAACTGCAGTTTGCACTTTGCAGAGCATTATATCACACTAGACGCAAAATGTTTACAAATTGTTCAGATATTCATAGATATCTCTATTCAAATACAAAGATGTCTTTGTTCATAAATATCAAGGTAGAAAATTTGCTAGAGTAACTACTCTGTTTCTTTATATAGCTTAATGAAATATTGGTGTATGTTTGGGCGTGATAAAAATGTTAACATATTGTCAGAAATCAATAAGCTCTAATGCTAGAAACTGAAGCATAAACACAGATGTCAGCATAACTGTTGCATATCACATATGTGAAAATTTGCAGGTACATACGATGATACGAACATTCAAGACAGCTAATCAAAATCAGAATAGATGGGGCACATTCATTCTTAATGTAAGCACCTTCATAGAGAGGGCCATTATCTGCTTATAGTACACATCAGCGGTCGATGCAATTCCTGGGATGCAGATAAGGGGTGGCACAGCCTTGGGGCCAAAATCATAGTACCTCCACAATTTTGATCCAATCTACAAAATCCAGAAACAAGTCAACTCATAAGAAACACATGGGAAAGGGATGTTTCCTTTCTTTCCTTAAAAAAGGAAAGCATGAAAGATTATAATTTTACAAAGTTAACACAAAGTACTGTGGTCTCTCTTTTTTGCATGCGTTTTGTGGTTAAGGTGAAAATTCCAAAAGCATTCTGCATTCAGGAATGGAGGGGGTAGAACTAAAGGAATTGAAGCTAAACTCGAATGCACAAAGCCTGCCACCAAGCAATTGAAGTTACTTTAAGAATGCATAAAGCCTGCCACCAAGCAATCTTCCTATGCTCTACTATGACTAGATCATGAGCAGGAAAGTATAAACGCATAGTGGACAGAGAGGCCCGTCATAAATTGCATAGGTACTTTAAGCGTCATCGTAATTTAAACTAAAGATAAACCTGACCAAACACACAAAGGTGAATATCAGATCCACCCGGGGAAAACTCCGGTCCCTTAAAAATAATTGCATCAATCATCCACCTAAGAGAAGTCAAGCGCACAGATCCCGAAACAAACAATGCTAAGCTCAAAGTCGCCGGGAAGGAACTAAACAGAATTTCCGCGCTAGATGGCGCCACCAGGAACAACGATCCGATCCCCAATATACAGTTCTCTAGAATGGCCCGAACTCGAGACCGCAGAGGGAGGGCCGGCGCTTACAGAGATCTTGTGGAGCGGGACGACGGACTTGAAGTAGACGTAGTCCCCGGGCGCCGACGCCGCCACCTAGTCCCGTCATCTCCCTCTCTCGCAGCCGACGGCGAGATGGGGGAAGGCAAAGTCCCGAAGCAAATCACATCCAGTTAGCGACGAGGGTTTTTTATTTTTTAGCTGAGCAATAATGGGGTTTTGCCTGTATGACAGTGGGCCCGGTATATGTGCGGAGACCAGATCAGTAGGAACCGTCCGGTAGACGTGGCGAGTGACGGTAGGGTCCTAATGCCAGCTACAATGCACAGGTGCCTGAAGCATCTCCAATTAGATAATGCAAAATATGGCACCTTAAAATTGAGATAGGAAACAAAAAGAGATATAGGGCACAGAACCTGTTTCTGCTCTGGGCAGATGATGTATTTTAGGGCATCTGAAAAAATTTGAGCTCTTAAAAAAAGGGAACCAAAACATGATTTCATCTACAATAATACAAACATACGAATCAACAATTCATCCACGCACATATATCATCAACAAAAAATTATCACACACAAATATCATCAGTCATAGTTCATCACACCCATAAATAAACCATATAATATAGTTCATCACACACACACACATCAATTTCGATGATCACACACACAGTTCATCAAACATTATTCTCACAAACACAAATAAAATATGATGACCACTCACATTTTATTGACGCAATTCCCATCACTTGCATCGCCATGTGTTGCCTGTTTATCTTCCTTCTTCCGTGACATCTGTGCCTCCTCCCATGCCACCAAACTCACCCAAGCCATCACCCATGGCACCAAAGTCACCCATGCCGCCAGTGACTAGGGCTGGACTAACGAGCTGTTCGGATCGTTAAGGCTCGGCTCGTTATGACTCGTGATCGTTAAGGCTCGGATCGTTAAGCTCGTTAAGGATAACGAGCTAAATTTAAAGATTGGCTCGGTTCGTCATATGTTCGCGAGCGCTCGCGAGCAACTCGTTAAGAAGATGTATCAGGGTATTCAGCTAATTAAGCAAGCTATCAAGCAACTCGTTAAGAAGATGTATCAGGGTATTCAGCTAATTAAGCAAGCTATCAAGCAATCATTAGGAGCAATAGATTTTAGACATAGATATACTTTAAAAAATATGCTGACATGCATTTGTCAAAGACCTATCGTGTGCAAAAAATAATTAAAAGATGCAGACTTGCAGCCTCTGTTTTAAATAGCCGGCTATAGCTCGGCTATAGCCTTTTAAGAACCTTAGGGCTAAATGAATTCACGTACAATTTACGGCTATAGCCTCACTACACTCGACTATAGCCCCATTTTCATGGCCAGGGCTATTTAAAACAGAGCTTGCAACCTACTGCCACGATTTACAACCTACTGCCACGTTGCTAACGAGCTTAACGAGTAGCTCGTGAAGCTCGTTAGTTTGATTGTTTAACTCATTAGTTTTAACGAGTTAAAATTGCTGCTCAGCTCGGTTCATTAAGAAAATGAGCCGAGCTCAAACGAGTACCGAGCGCTCATTAAGCTCGCCGAGCTTCGAGCTTTATGTCCGGTCCTAGCCGCCACCCATGGCACCGTTGCATTTGAGCCGCCGCCCATGTCACACATGCCTCTCCATGGCTCCCATGAATCCGCTCATGGCACCCATGCCTCTCACGGCTCCCATGAATCCACCCATATATACCTCTCATAACACTCATGCCTCCCATGGCTCCCGCGTGAATCCACCCATGACACACGTATTTCTCATGGTCATCGACTTATTTGCAAATACGGTGCCACTTGGCATAGCTCAATGTATGTTTTTTTTGCTCCGCATCAAGTTCACTTGTGTCCATAAATATCAATGTTTGCTCTTGTTCCATTTGTTTGAGGTTTTCTTCCATAGCCACATTCCTCTCCTCCATCGCCACCTTTCTAGTCTCGGTTGCTGCCTTAAGCTCTTCGGCTGCCGCCCTCCTCTCCTCAGCCGCAATCCTCCTCTCCTCTTGGTACTAGCAACCAAGTTGGGAGTGGGGCTTCTTAATGTTCTTGCTATCTTCATCACTTGATGCATCATCATTGATCACAATTGTTGCTTCTCCAACATAGCTCTTAGACCTTCTAATAAGGGTATATGCACATGGCTTAATGAGGAATTAACGAGTTAGAGAGATGTTTAAGAAAATAAACCGGTTTTTGTTTAAACATTGTGCTAATTTATAAAAGAAATATGTTTAACTAGGCACCAATTTGATAGAATATAAGCAGTAGCAAATCTTGTTTCAACAAAGTAACGACGTCCGCGGACGCCGCCAACGTCAGCCCCGACCGAACATGAACTTCGCCTACTAGATCCACCGGGATCCACCCTCCGTAGCCCCGAAGGAGCCAATCCGCGAGGGAGGGAGCTACCTCCATGCCTTCTCCGCCATTTTTCATCGAGAAGGTCAACGACACGAGGCCGCCCGCCACCGCCTGGCCGCCATCCCCATGACACTCCTTCGCTATCCACATGTGCCGCCCCGGCGACGGCCCGCCTTCGCGTAGGAGGTTATCATACCGGGTGATGTGGCTCGTCGAAACTGCAGCCAACCTCGCCGACATGGTCATTGCCATCGCGGACATAGAGCCCAACACGTTGTGCAACCACGCAGCGGATTAGTGTCCGCGTGCGCTAGATGGTATATAAATTGGCCGTCGTGAGCTCTCACCGACCAGCACTTCGGTCAGCAAGATGTATCTATGCTTACTGCGTTAATCATTTTTTAGATAAAAGGCATTTTATTGCCAAGCTTTGAGTTAACAAAGCTTTAGAGTTCAACAGGTACTGGGTTAATCATTTTTATTGTACGGAGTACGAAACAGTCACAGATAGGCTATCTATTGCTGAGAGAGAGTGGTCAGGAAGACAGTTGCGTATTCTTGCAATTTTGCAAGCTACTCTTCAGAGAAAAGTTTGCAGCAAGACATGCACCTCATTCAGCGAAAACAACAATCCACACCGTCCTCATTCAGAGGTGACATTACACTAAGCATTAGTATATTTATTTGGGACAAAGGAGTCCGTGACTATGAGAACAAACTAGGGATATATATTATTGGAGGCCATATAACGTGATTATATTCTGCACCGTAATTCTTCTTCTGAAGAGAGAAGAATAATTTTAGGTGTTCATATTTGAGTTCGTGTACATTCCGACAGCATGTGTAATTGTACTACTAGCTAGTATGATGCGCAGCATGCACTGTTGTTGGCATGTGGTGTTACGCTGGGGACGAGAACGAGGTTCTCCTTCCGACGTATCGTCACTCCGAACACTTCGGCCATATCAACGTCCTCCTCCCGCTTCCCGTCGGGGAGCTCCCAGTCGAAGCAGTAGACGAGGTTGGCGAGCATGACCTCCACGGTGGCCATCCCGAAGCTCATCCCGGGGCACATCCTCCGCCCGGCTCCGAACGGCACGAACTGGAAATCCCTGCCCTTGAAGTCGGCGGCTGCTGTGTCCCCGCCGACGAACCTCTCCGGCCAGAACTCGTCCGCGTTCTCCCCCCAAGACCCTCTGTCTCTGCCCAGAGCCCACGCGTTGACGATGACGCGTGTACGGGCCGGGATCGCGTAGCCGTTCACGTCGTCGCACCTGGCCATGGAGATGCGCGGGAGGAGGAGCGGCGCCGGCGGGTGCAGCCGGAGTGTCTCCTTCACCACGGCCTTGAGGTAGATCATGCCGTTCAGGTCGTCCTCCTTGACGGTTTCTTGGGCCTTGGGTATTTTGCTCCTCACCTCGGCCTGGAGTTTGGCCATGAGGTGTGGCTTCCGTATGAGTTCCGCCATGGCGAACTCCAGGACGATGTACGACGTGTCTGTGCCCGCCGCAAACATGTCCTATTGATATGAAATTACGGATTGAAAGTTAAGCATCAGAAATAATGCGGATTAATAGGAATTAATACGTACTAGTTATTTGGGAATATTATATCGTGAAATTCAGAGAAAATTCTGGATTACCATCAAGATGACCCTGACGTTGTCTCTAGTGAGATTGTACTCGTGTTGAAGGGACAGGAGAACATCTACCAGGTCTCCGTCTACTTGATCTTGTTGCTCCTTCTCGTCGTGTTCTTGAGATGATGACTTAGTTGCGTGGTCGTCTATGATCTTGTCGAGCAACTCGTCCCACCTCTTCTTCAGCCTACTCGTCTTGGTCAGTACAAGCCGCCGGAGCAGACCGACCTTGGCCAAGCTTGGGAAGTAATCGTCTAAGTTGAAACCCCCGAACGCGGCGGCGTTCCCGGCGATGAGCTCCCGGAAGAGCTCGTTCCGGCCTCCCTCCCGAAAGAACTTCCCGGAGACGGCGCGACACACGACGTCGTTGGTGAAGGCGCCGAGCAGTTCGGTCATGTCGACGGTGGCGCGCTGGGCGGTGGCTGCCCGGACCTTGGCGACCACGAGGCGTACCTCCTCCTCTCGGGCTCCCTGGAACGCGCGTACCTTTCTGGCGCTGAGCAGGTGGGTGGTGACGAGCTTCCTCGCCTGCCGCCAGTACTCGCTGTAGGGGGCGAAACCGATGTCCGAGGGGCCACTGAGGAGGACGTCGGCCACCGTGGAGTGCGGGCGGGAGGCGAAGACGTGGTCGTGCGTGCGCATGACGGCCTCGGCCGCGTGCGGGGAGGAGACGACGAGGTTGGGCACCCTGCCGAGGTGGAGGAGCATGAGGCCGTGAGTGCCTGCGTGCTTCCTGGCGAGGCCGGCGAGGGAGACGTGCGGGTTGCGGCCGATCAGGTGCAGGTGGCCTACGAGAGGGAGCTTTGGAGGCGAGGGAGGGAGACGGCTGCCATGCTCTTCGTGCTGCTTGCCCTTGCTCGGTGATCGTCTTGCGAAGTAGTGGCTCAGCATGAAGAAGCAGAGCAAGAGAGAGATCAATGATTCCGGAGAGTAGATGAGTGTTTGAGCCATGTCCCACTGCGTCATCTTCACATATGAGTATGGAGCTATGGCTGAGGGTGTTGGGTATGTGCACGCTTTTATAGATGAGGGTGGATATAATTTCATCGCAACATGCATGCAATGTAGATATTGATATTTGATACCCAAGAAATTAACGAAGTAAGTAAATACTCCAAACCACATTACAGCACGTCTCTCATACTGGACAAATCAATGGAACCACGAAAAGCTTATACGTCTCTGTTTCTAGCCACGGACTGCAACATGCCAATCCATGAACTGATGCATGCAAGCACATCACATCTCGGTGGCGCTCACATTGAGAAAATCTGATCCATTTCCTTGTTCGAGCACATCAATTCATGTGCGTATTGCCTTGCTCCTGTCACACGTTTGTCCTCAGATGGAAAATTTTGTGCGACCACACGTCCGTTTGTATACGTTGTGTGGTAGTACCCCACAAGTTTGTTGTTCTCGTTCTACTGTCAATGCTAAGATGCCCACTATCTTTGGTGTATTGCAGAAGAAGGTAGAAAGAAATCTTCGTGGTGTTTCCAAAAGAAGTGTCCATTACACGCTTTGGTCGCTTATGATTATCGTACGACCGATATGTGCGGACGGTGGACATACGTAGCGTACGCAACAACTCATGGATAATACTCCTTCCGTTCCACAATATAAGATGTTTTAGCCTTTTGCCACATTCACATGCACACATATGTATGTAGACATGTTTTAGTGTATATGTACACTTTTTTTTATATGAATCTAGACAACATGTGTAGCACCTAAAACATCTTATATTATGGAACGGAGGGAGTATTAGAGATGAAATGTGCATGAACATCGTCATGCATGTGCCTTTGCGACTTCAAATTTACTCCTAACTTACCTTCCTTATTGATTCGTGCACTAGCCAATTAAATCAAAAATTTGAACTGATGTAAATGGTTAGGCAATATTTATATTTGACATTACTCCTCATGTTTAGGCTATTTTAGTGGCTTAGCGTCTCTTCGATTTATGTCACAGAGTTCAATTTTTAGTAATGTGAGTCGAGCGTCTTAAACTTGAGATTTCTTGAGTCTTATACCATGTTGAATTTATGCACCCGTCAGCTCAACTAAAAGTCAAAACTGATGAAAATGGGCTAGGCACTACGACATTTATATTTCAACATACGTTTTATATTTTTTGTCAGGATTTGATGAAACGACGAACAGATGGAGTATCACACGCATCAATTCGTCGCTCGTGGCGCAAACACCGGTCGACTTGGAAACGTCGCTCCCTCACTTGATCGCTACTCCTAGAGGCAAAAGATAATAGCCGTTGTAACTTGTAAGTGGCGAAGCTAGGTGTAAGCTGGCCCCACATGTTTACTGTAAATCCACTTTAAATTATAGTATTTGCATCTTAGTCACTAGTATCTAAACAATATGACCACTAGTAGAAAAGGGGGCAACGGTGCGCCCCCTTTAGTACCGGTTGTACAAAAACCGGTACTAAAGGGGAGCATTAGCACCGGTTGCGTTCGTGTGCCAGCAGGGGCACACCTTTAGTACCGGTTGCTACCCTTTAGTACCGGTTGCTGAGTTGGAGGCCACGCGGCACATGCGGCCGCGGTTGGTGGCCCCACGGCGAGACCTTTAGTACCGGTTGTTATTACCAACCGGTACTAAAGGTCTCGGGCACTATAACCTTCTTCCACCCCGAGCCAGCTCCATTTTGAGCTCAAATTTAACTCCATTTTTCCTCTCTCTCACCCCTTTTTTCTCCAACAACTTCCAAGATTGGTGGCACCTACATATATAAGGGTTAGCAACTTCATCTTCTCTTCCGGCATTTCAAGTTTAGCTCATTTTCGTGCAAGTTTAGCAAGTTTGATTTTGGTGGTGCTTGCAAGATGTTTGATGAAATGTCTAAGTTAGGGATTTCATTTGTTTTATATGCATTTTGAGCTCAAATTAAAGTATAATTTGTGGTTTTATATAGTGTCGTCTCGTCCCCTTCCTCACCGTCGGACATGGTCCCGATCACCGTTGCAGAATGGAATGAGCCGAAGAAAAAAAACATTGGCGCAAAATATGTCGAGCAAAGAATTAAAGAAACCCTTTGGGAGTCGATATTGAGTTCTTTCAGCCTACCGGCAGATCTCCCACAGAGGAGGAAGGATAAAGTCAAGGAGTGGACTCTTAGCAAGATGGTTGAGCAATTCAACAACTGGAAGAAAACATTGTGGAGAAAATATGGGAAAAAACTCCAAATTTCACTGGACATCTAGAGAAGCTAAAAGATGACTGGTCTGAATTTGTGGCATATAAGAAATCGGCCGTCGCTGTGGCCCGATCGAAACAAAATAAGTTGAATGCTAAGAAGAAGAAATATTTCCATCGTTTGGGCTCAGGTGGATACAAGACTGCCGTGCCTAAGTGGGAAGCCTATGAAAACGAGCTGCGTCAAAAAGGGATCACTCCACAGACAGATGACTGGCCCGACAGGTCCAAGTTATGGTTGTTCGCGCATGGGGCAGTGTTGGACCCAGACACAGGGCTGATTGTTGCACTGGGAAAATGGAAGAAAAAAATTACAAGAGTCACCAAAAAACTAGTCCGACAGGGAAAATATGTTCCCGATAGAGTGGACGACGAGCTTTCACTCGCCCTCGGGAATAAAGAACACTGGGGACGATGTCGAGGCAGAGGAGGCGGGGTTGGTTTTCTTGAAGGGTTTTCGGAGGACGCTACAACATATAGGAAACATTGTAGAGGTAAGAAGAGGGAGACGGAGAGGTTTACTGCATTAGAACGCCAGATGCATGATGTGAAGGAGCAACTGGCCTTAATTACCCAGCAAAGGGAATCTCAGCCGCGAGTAGAAGATCATGCAGTCGATGTCTGCCCATCTCAGCGGAAAAGCAGCGTGGGTTCCACGCAGCTACAATGTAACACCCCGAAAATTCAGACCGAGTTTTAAATTATTTTTGGACGCCGGAAAACTTTTTCTAGTTTTAATAAGGGTTTCCTAAAATCTTTCGAGAAGATTTGGCGTAGAGTTTGCTCTCTCTTGGAATTCCGGAGGACTCCCCTACCCCTTTCTTGAAGACCCGCCCAAAAATATTTCATACTCCAATTCAATATTTCCGATTTCGGAGTTAACTGTTAAATGTCGGCTCCGATCCCAAATTTATTCAGTCAACTTAGGAGTCTCGGAAAATTCTCATAATTTAGGGAGATGCATATTTTTGTATTTCCTACACTTCTTCTGTTGGACCCAAACCCGTTTGAGCAAATTTTGACCTACTTCCTTTGTAAGCCGAAAATCGATGCCGGTACGCGGCTTAGCGGATTTTTACAAAACCCATTTTACACAACACCGAATGAGGTCAAACTCCTTAGACACCCTCCATATACCCAACATACCCGGTGGTAATTGTTTGGGATTTTTCTGAGATGTGCAAGGCCCCTGTCATTTAATCGAGCACCTTCGGTGCTTTTGGTTTTCTAAACATCTTATTTTACAAAGTTTGGAATCCTGGAGGGATTCTTGTTTGGTTGTGTTGTTCTCGTCGTTACGGACCCAGTGGTGGAAACCTTTTTCCGTTTGGACCCCCGAGTCACCGGGAACGCGTAGATGCCGCTCGCGTCGCGCTGGACGCACACTTTGACATGACCTTAATCCGTTTAGCACTAAACTCCGGCCTAACCCCCCTTCACCAGTGCAGCCTCGTGCTCCACTGTGCACCCAGCTCAGCCTATCCTATCCAGCCCCTCCTCTTATCCACTCCACCGACGCTATCCCCTCCACCGACGATACAGGGCCATGGGGATGTGAGAGCTTCCCCGTGTTTTTCCCCCTCCCGCTGTCTATCTAAGATAGCCCGAGCCTCTCCTCTCTCGCTGCACCTCACTCTCCTCTACCTCCCAGTGCACACAGAAGAGCAAAGGTGGCCAAAATCATCGACACCATCTGCGGCCGTCGTTGCCAAGTTGTGCAAGCTCGCGTGCAGCACAAACCTCTCCCGAGCCCCTCCTCTGGATGCACCCCACTCTCTCCTCACTCCCTCTCCACTCACCTCACCCTCCTCTGTCTCCCGGTGCTCGCAGAGGAGCAAAGGGGTGGCCGAAATCGTCGGCACCCTCTGCGGCCGCCACGGCCGAGCTGGGCGAGCTCGAGGCCGACGCCGCGGTGGCCCTCCCGCTCCTGACGCCACCCTTCCCGGACGCGGTGAAGGTCGGGGACCTCCCCGCGGTCGCAGGCCGGACCGCCGAGCCGCCTGCCGCCGCCGGCCGGCCCCTCCCCGAGCCGCCCGTGCCTCGCGCACGGCCGAGCGCGTCGGGCCAGCAGGCGACGCACCGGAGGCGTCCCCGCCACTGGAGCTGCCCCCCTAGCCGCGGTCCACCTCCACCGCTCCGTCCCTGCCGCCTCCTTGCCCCTCCCAGCTGCCGGTGCCGGCGAGCGCCCGAGCCGCCCGTGCAGGACGAAGAAGACGAGCACGGCGTGCGGAGTCAACGCCGACGATCGATCCACCTTTTTTTCCCCTCCAGCGCAGCCCAGCAGCAGCAGCCCAGCTGCGGCCCAGCTACGGCCCGCCAGAGCGCTGTCGCCGGCGCGCTCACGGCCCATTTGCGGCCCAGCCGCGAGGCAGATGCGGCCCGAGCAGTTTTTTTTCCGCGCAGTCTGTTTTTTTTTCGAGGTGAGCAGCCGATAGCTATCTGTCGCACGTCAATAACTTTTGAACCGTAGCTCCGTTTGGAGTGATTCAAATTTGTAAATTCCTATTTTGAAAGGATATGTCCAGTGTTACAGGTCTTACCTTTTTGTAAAATACTTCTATACTCAGCAACCTTGTATGCGTGTATAGGTGTATCCCGCGATACCGGCAAACCGAGACCCTAACCCGTGACGTGTCCGTGACCCTCCAAGCCAAACGGTGTCGATCTTTGGAGGCAAGCTAACCCCTTGCTATGAGCCGTCCTGCAATGTTGTTTGTTATTTTCTTATTGCCATGCCGAGTGTTTATATTTGTCTGCGTTCGGTATATATTATGTCGGTCTGTTATTGTTGTGTTCAATATGTTATTTGGAATATTGCTCCTGCCATGTTTCATTCATCATCCATGTGTGCATTAGAATGACGTGTGAATTAATTGTGCGCCTCGCACTTGCGCGGCTTTGTCGAACCCTCTAAATAAACAACTATAAAACACGTGTTCCTATGATTGTTTGCTTCTTCTCCTTCGCCGAGGTGAGGAGCGGACGAATGTCGTCTTATGATCCTCGGAGTTGGGGGCATTTGCCAAAAGAGTTATTTGCTTCTTCTCCCTCCGTCAAACGTGGTTGGCGTAAGCCCACCTGGACTGCGACGCTTGGGACATTTGCTTTTCATTTGGGTCTTTTCGCCAAGATTGCTGACACCACGTCGGGTTAATTCTTGAGTGGAATGGATGCTTTCTTTCTTGTGAGTGCTTTTCGGTTCATTTTTTGGAGACTACATGCCCAAATAAAATTGGTAATTGATCTGTGGTGGCGCTGGTCGGTGGTATCGCCGCCGTAGTCACCCGATCGACGCCAACAATCTGTGTTATATTTTGTAGTTGATCTGTGAAGGCGCTGGTCGGCGGGATCTCCGCCGTAGTCTTCCGGTTGACGTTTCCTTTCCATGTCGAACGAGAAGGCGCTGGTCGGCGGAATCGCCGCCGTAGTCATCCGGTTGACGTTTCTTTTCCTTGTCAAACGAGAAGGCGCTGGTCGACGGGATCGCCGCCGTAGTCTTCCGGTTGACGTTTCCTTGTCAAACGAGAAGGCGCTGGTCGGCGGAATCGCCGTCGTAGTCTTCCGGTTGACGTTCTTTTATTCCGCTAAGTTTGGACATGGATACTACTATTTCTTGAAGTATTGTGTTGCTAATGTTTTGTCGTTTGATGATATATTATTACGTTGTTGTGGTTGTTGTATTGCTTGAATTATGATGTTGCTAACGTCTTGTTGTTTGATGATATAATATTTTGATATTGTGATTGTTGTGTTAGACTAATCCTCTGTTGTTTCGACTTGTTATGATGAAACTTGATTAAATGAAACACCCCTCCAAACTTCGATAGGGTCAGTCCATAGTGCCACTAATCTGAACATCGAAAGCACTACCACTGTCGCTCATATGGGCGGGCCTAGACCTACGTATCCTATTGAGCCTCCTTTGATGCTGCCATTTTGGCAAGACTAGTCGGTTACCTTTGTGGTCGGGGCTAGTCTTGCGAAGGTTCCGGAGCTAGGCGTTGCTCATGTGTTGGGGACGTGCCGGATTCACTTCGTCATAAGACATAGAGTTATGTCGGTAGCTATACAGGGAGTGTCTTGGTAGCGTGAACGGTCATGTACGTGTATCAGGTCGTCTTAAGGAAGTGTTCCTAAAGTACCGGCTATATGGTGCACCTAGATGGGTGGAAACTGCAACCTCTCGAGAGTGTCAAATCTGGATGTCTAGCCTCGTTCCAAGGTTATGTAACAACAGTTCAGTGTCGGTCACACTATTGTCTTTGTCGAGTCAGGAGGTTAAACTCAAGTTTTGTTTGAAAGAAAGTTGAACAACCTGATTTCACTAAATGAACAATAAGATGATGCAGGGAATGTTACTTGAGCTGTGGATGGTTACCGTGTTTAGGGATGACGGTGTGATCGTTGGGAGCCTAGAGTTAGGCCTGAGCCAACATCAACCGTGCATGCCCAGAGTGGAAAGATGAGTCCAGTGGGCCTAGCAGTGATCACAGGTGCTGTTGTGTATTATTTGGTACCACTTGGTACACTCGATTACTCATCACAGGTAAGCCCTTTGTATGATTGCTGGTACACGATCCAACCCCACCTGGGTTGGACTCTGTACTGGTGATACCCCCGTTGTTTGCTTACGACATGTTTGGTTGTCAATGCCATGCTACTTTTATGTCATGTATCTAGAGTACACTTGACATGTTGTAGGAGTTTATTTCCAATGTATATATTGTTGCATGATTGTTGGATTGTTTGTAGTGAGTGGCGATTCTTGCTGAGTGCATACAAATGTACTCACGGGCCTTGTGTTTGTGGCCAGATGTTGGCGAGGATTCATCTTCTACCTTAGCCAGAAGTGGAGCAAGAGCGTGCTAGGATCAGTAGCCCAGCCAGATACCTGTGGAGTGGAGCCGCTCCAAGCTGTTGCCTCATTTATGTCTTCCGCTGCCAGTTAAAACTCTGAGTTGGGCCATGCTTGGCTTGATATTTTGTAATGCCTCGATGGCCTTGTAAACCCTTTGTAGCACTTTGTGCCTGATTGTGTAATGATTCCCGCTATGTTGCATTGTCGTAACGTGCGGCCAAATATCTTGGGCTGGCGCACGGGGCGACCGCCCTTCTGACAAGCTGTGCCAGAAGGGGGTGCCACATACAAGATCCTGCAGTTGATGAACCGTCGGCGGCGCGCTACCCCGTGGATGATATCACGGAGAAGACAAATTGTGAGTTACATGCGCCAATGAAGAACATTAGTTTTCCGGTGGCGAATGGCTATGCTTTACCACATCAACTTGGATCAACCTTCCATTTTGGTGAGATTCCGGCTGGATTTGCTCGTGTCGGGGTCACGAAAGTTATGTCGGGATTCAACTCAATGCATCTTGACATTCCCGGAGCTGAAGGCGAGAAGACATTGGAGAAGTCGAACTTGGTATCGTTCTATGGAAGAAGAAATACATCAAGTTTCCAGACTCGGCGCCAAGGGCACCGACTCCTCCGGTTAGAAATTCACCACAGCAAAGTCCACCCTCCTCCCCCGACGATTGGGAGCCCACCGCGAGTCCATCGCCTGCGCCGTCCCGTCAGCCGACTGCTGCGCCCACTAGTAATTTGACAAAGCGGAAGCTGTTCACGTCGTCCCCTGTCAAGAAACGTGCAAAAAAACCCAGGAATTCAAGGCTCCTGAGAAGTTAGCTTGTGAGATGACTCAGGAGGAATTAGAAGTGAGCACACGTGAAGAGGCGAGAGCCTTTTTTGAACAGAAAAAAAGGAAAGACTGGACCCCATAAATGAACTTCCGAAGACTATACCAACTGAGGTAAAAGATCACACCGTTGACAACCTATATGACCCTCCACCACCGCCCCTTTCAGACTATGAGCGAGGTATTGACAAGGTACTTTCCTCACAGATGGAGCAAGATAAAGCGTGCGGGAAAAGAGTTGCCCAGCTCGGAGAACAAGAAGCACAATCGATCGCCCCGCTCATTGTGCCTTCTGAAGCTCGGGAAATCGAGCATGGAGAAGTTGTCATTGGCGACACAGGTTACCCCATAGCGTAGATAACAATTCAATATAAATTTGAACTCGGGCTGACTCTGGTCGAAAATCCGAGTGCTCTAACAACACAGTTATATAAATTGCATAACTGGTACATGGCCGCCGCAAAAGAAGGGAAAATCTATGTCATGGCGGGAGTTAAGGAACAACACTACTTCCGACAATATGGTGTGCAGATTGAGTTCTCCGAACTTTT
Organism: Poa pratensis; assembly: GCA_947311845.1. Lineage (NCBI taxonomy): Eukaryota > Viridiplantae > Streptophyta > Magnoliopsida > Poales > Poaceae > Poa > Poa pratensis. The sequence goes on from CAMZMU010000070.1 coordinate 34,734,537, forward strand.
TCAGATGTACAATCAACTTGCTCTCGACAAATCTATCATCAGCTGCTATTGTCTGTAAGTAATTTATTCGTGTAATTTAATTATTTATAGTTAAGCTCGTTCATTGCTTGTAATTATCCTCACAACATTATTTTGTACGCTATTATGCAGAATGAAGATTCGTGAATGACGAATGGGAGGAATCTGGGACATTGGGTTCATTGACCCGGATAAAGTTCATGTCAAGACCATAGCTGACCATCCCGAGGACACAGAGGACGTTTTGCTAACGTTTTTTAAGCGACAAAGTAGCAAAAAGGAAATACTTTTTCCTTACAACTTTGGGTAAGTGTTACTGTCTTGTACACATTTTATTTTGCTTTCCCGATATTAAGTGTAATTGATGAGTTCTGAATACCTGCGTATATAAATGTGCGCAGGTACCACTTCATTCTGCTAATCATTAGACTCGAGGAAGGAGAAGTTGAAGTCTGGGACTCATTAAGGAGAGATCAAGATGAGTACAAAAACGTGCGTCTAATGCTCAAGAGGTAATTTCAATCGCACTATATCGGGCTCTTTCGTTCATTTCCGGATATCAAAAGTATAAGTAATAACTCCTCAATTCATTTTCTTTTCCGGGCAGGGTTTGGAAAAAGTTCATCGCGAAAGAACGCGGTGAATGGAAACCTAAGCTGCAGTTCAAGGCTAACAACGTAAGTACTACTACGTATCTAGGCCTGTGTATCTTTCTAATACCATTATCATTATCTTGATTATTATTTGATTAAATTAAATTCTTGTATAGTGGTGTCTGCGACAACCACAGGGACGGAACTATGTGGATACTACGTTTGCGAGTTTATTCACATGAGGGTTAATGAGAGAGTCAATAGTATAACAAATCGAGAGGTACGTAAACATCATACACAACTTTTATTTTGCTACCATCAATTGTGTTTAGTTTCGATCATAACTGATTTGATCTCCTTCTTTTAAAGATGGCAAGGAAGCGGAACCAGCTCCTACCAAAAAACCGCGTAAAAGCTATTGCGGAGGAATTGGCGGGATTCATTCTGACGCATGTCGTAGATGAATTCGGTGAATTCCACTATGTCGATAAATAGACTCCCTCCATGCATGTACTAGCTAGCGGTGATCTCCATTGTAATTATGAGTACTTTATATGTAACGAGAGTACTTTATATGTGTAATGAGTACTTTATATGTGTAGTGAGTACTTTATACGTGATCTCCTCCGAAACCCTGAAAAATGAGCGAAAAGGAAAAAAACAGAAACCCTAAACCCCGAAAAATAAGCGAAAAGAAAAAAAACCAAAAACCTAACCCCCCCTTGAAAAAATAAGGGGGGGGGGCAAAAAAAAAACAGGAACCTTTACCAACCGGTACTAAAGGTCCTCAGCTGCGCGCGCGCAGGTTCGGCCACGTGGAGGGCCTTCAGCACCGGTTGTATATATAGCCGGTACTAAAGGGGTACCCCTTTACTCCCGACCTTTTAGTACCGGTTGCACAACCGGTACTAAAGGCCCAATAAGGCCGGTACTGTTGCCTTGTTCTCTACTAGTGGACCTCACGGAATTTTTGCCACAGGTTGCTGTCCCTGTGCAGCTAGGCTGCGACTGTGAAGGTGCCTACGCGCCTAAGCTTCTACTCATCCCGTTTATTAAAATAAGGTGTATAAATTTTGGTCAAAATCAAACAATGTAAATATTGACCTAATTTATAAAAAACTATTAGCGCATACGATGTCAAATCTATATCATTAAATACGTGATGAATTGTATTTTGAAATTTTATCTAGATGGTACTATTTTGGAAGATTTGGCTTGAGCGGAATGCGCGTGTCTTCGAGGACTCGCCGTCGACTCTTCAGCCACTTTGCTCCTCCATTGCCAACGAGGCGCATCTGTGGAAGATGGCAGGTGCGACAGGGCTGGCCACCGTTTGGAGGCTTTAGCTAGGTTTGTTTGTTTTGGGCGGTGTGGCTGTGGCGCTGTTGGTTTGCCCAACCTCTTTTCTGTGCCTTTGTAGTAGTAGCTGTCGTTCTCTTCTCCATCCATTGTAATGGCCTTTTTGGCCTCCCCTGTACGCTCTCTGTTTCGTTCTATATATCTTGCGTGCCCGCAAAAAAAGTACTATAGGTATCTTAGCTCTATTAAGAAATTTATGTATACATATTATAAGGAGACAATCATTTTGAATGCTTAGATCAATATTCCCCAGCCCTCTCCCTTGTCTTTAGGTTTACAAACCTTCGTCCAATATATTGTGCTTAGAAAAGCAATGGCGCAAGTGTAGTCACACAAAGACCTTTTTCCTATCTCTTGCCGTAGTGCAAAGAAAATAATGTGCACGTCGCGAGCCACTTGAAAATTCTGTGGTCAGAGAAAACCAATCTATTGTTTGATGGCTATTTGGATGGTTGTATCTCAACCCATCAGAGTGTCAGAGTTAAAACCCCAAATTTGACACATGTGTGTCTTGTAAAGATGTAATATTCTTTTAGCGGGAGACGGTGTTCTTATCGATATCTAGGAGCATGTGATGACTTGTCAATCTTAATACTCAATCTGATTTTTTATAAAGATATTTTATTACTTAAGAGTTTTAGGCATTACACCCGGCCTCTGCATAGTTAGGATGCACATAGCCATAAGTTCACCAGTACCCAAGACATAAATAAAGAAGACAAATTACATATCATAATGAGAAATTGTAAAGACGCCTAAGATGATGGTAGGTCGATCCGGAAACTATGTGGCCATCCATGCTGGGAGAATAACTCTCTCGCCGCAGCCTCCAAACGCAACGCCACCTCCAAAAACAAGTCTCGATACTCCACACGCTGCAGGGCCGACCATGCTCGTAATGTTGTTGTGCACCGATAGATAACCTGCATAAGAGAAATATTTTTATTGTTAAAAACCTTGTCATTTCTACATAGCCAGAGCGACCAAATAACGGCAACCGCTCTCACCCTGCTAAAGAGTTTAAACCTAGGATCCACACCGTTTAGCCAATTGCCAAAAATGTTTGCAACGCTACGCGGGGATATAAGGTAGAACCTATCTGGATGGTTGACCATATAGACCTAGCAAACTCACACTGGAAGAATAAGTGTGTAATAGTCTCGTTATGCTGACAGAAGACACACTTTTTATTTCCGTGCCAATTGCGTTTGGCAAGGTTATCTTTTGTAAGAATTACTCCACGATGAAGATACCACGCAAACACCTTAGTTTTTAGCGGGATCTTCATCTTCCAAATTTTGTTATTATTCTTAATATCGACTGGTACTTCGGGTAGGATTAAAGCTCTATACATAGAATCAACCGAGAATTTACCATTCTTCGTAAGATTCCATTGAAATTTATCTGTACCTTCCGTCAATTGGATGGATTCCAAACGGATAAGCAAGGCCTTCCAGGATGCTTATCTTGTCCCAAATAAACTTATTCTGAACGATACATTTGGTGGGGAGGTATCCAGCACCTTAGCGATCGTGTCGCTTTTGTTTCGCACAATATTATACAGAGCCGGATATTGTTCTCGGAGTGTGGATTGGCCTAGCCATTTATCCTCCCAGAAACGAATTTCCGATCCATCCCTAATTGAGAAAGATCCTTGTGGGAAAAAGAACTTCTTCGCAGCCATAAGGCCCGCCCAGAAGTGTGAATCGCCAGGTTTTCAAAGAACCTGAGATACAGCTTGAGAGCCCACATACTTACTCCTAAGGAGGCTTTGCCAAAATCCATCTTCAGAAAGAAGCTTGAAAAGCCATTTACCCAGTAAGGCTCTGTTCTTGACCTCAAGGTCATGAACTCCGAGCCCTCCTTGGTCTTTAGGGCTGCAAACCACACTCCACTTAGTCAGCCGATATTTTTTCTTCTCACTATCCCCTTGCCAAAAGAATCTAGACCGGAAATAATCCAATCGTTTTAAGACTCCTTTGAGCAGTTGGAAGAATGAAATCATATACAGTACCATATTCATTAGTACATAGTTTATGAGAACCAATCTTCCCCCAGGGATAAGAGTTTGTCTTTCCAGCTATTTAAACGTAATTGCAGTCTCTCCTCCACCTTTTTCCATTCAGCATTTGTGAGTCTCCGATAATGGATCGGAATACCCAAATAGTTGATAGAAAATTGACCTTGCGTACAGCCGAAAAGTTCAGCATACAAGGCGGCGTTTTCTTGAGCCTCGCCAAAACAAAACAATTCACTTTTATGGAAATTTATCTTAAGACCCGATAGTTGCTCGAAGGCTGACAGAATCAACTTTAGGTTACGAGCTTTTTCGATGTCATGTTCCATAAAAAGAATTGTATCGTCGGCATATTGAAGAATCGATAAACTAGCATCGACTAGATATCGAATCACTCCTTCAATTTGGCCCTCAGACTTAGCGCGTTCGATCAAGATAGCCAACATATCAGCCACTATATTAAATAGTATTGACGATAGCGGGTCACCTTGTCTAAGGGCTTTTTTGGTTTGAAAGTATTTGCCAGTGTCATCATTGAATTTAATGGCTACACTTCCTCCAGAAACAAGCTATTTATTAACGCCTGCCACTCAGTAGAAAAACATTTCATTCTGAGAGTCTGCTGAAGGAAAGACCAATTGATTTTATCGTAAGCCTTCTCAAAATCTATTTTAAGAATTACCCCATTCAGCTTTTTCCTATGTAGTTCGTGAACTGTTTCATGTAGGATCGCCACCCCATCTAGGATGTTACGTCCTTGCATGAAAGCAGTCTGTGACGGACGAACCACATGATCCGCCACACTGTTCAGTCGAATCGTAGAAATTTAGTGAATATTTTAAAACTAACGTTAAGAAGGCATATAGGTCTGAATTGTTGAATCATTTCTGCCTCATTAACCTTAGGTAATAAAATTATCTCACCAAAATTGAGACGAAACAACTCTAACTGTGAACAATTGAAGTAAATCAGTCTTGATAACATCCCAAAAGTTCTGGTAGAACTCAGTTGGGAAACCATTGGGACCAGGAGTTTTATTATGTTTCATTTGGAAAACCGCCTTTCTCACTTCCTCCTCTGAGTAGAGGTCAGTAAGTAGACTATTTTCCTCATCTGAAACCTGGGGTATATCCGTTGTTCTAGATTCATCCAGTGAGAAGTTTCCTTCCTCTGGTGCTCCGAACAGGCCTTTATAGTAGTTAGTAATATACGACTTGAGTTGTTCATGGCCCTCAATCGTTCCCTCATCCTAGACAAGAGAATGAATATGCTTTTTCCGGTGTCTGCCATTAGTAATACTATGGAAATATCGAGTATTTGAATCCCCTTCAAGGATGAATTGGGCTTTGAAACGTTGATACCATTTTAACTCCTCCTCACGCAGTAGTTTCGCTATCTGTGCATTAGATTGGCTCTTTAGCTCAATCTCTTGCGTGGATAACAATCGAACTTCTGCTAATGCCTCTAGAGCATCAATTATCGAGAATAGTCGTATCTTTTCTTTTTTAAGTGAACCAGTAGTATGGCGAGCCCAACCGACTAGGTGTGTGCGTAAAGCACGGATTTTGTTGTTCCACCTCTGGATCGACGTATCACCAGCAACAGGTCTTTCCCAAATTCTTTTGACCAACTCATGGAAACCCTCACGATGCAACCATCCAAGTTCAAACTTGAAAAGCGGGTTACACGGTGGTCTAGGCATGCCTGTGGTCAAAAGGATAGGAGCACGGTCCGACAATCCCTCAATATGTTCTAGAGCCCGTACCGACACCAATGAGAACCTAGATTCCCAATCAGTATCCATCAGTACACGGTCGAATTTTTCGTATGTGGGTTCAGGGAGAGAATTAGCCCAAGTGAACTGTCTCCCGACCATTGATATCTCTCTTAAGTTCAAGCTGTCAATGACTGCATTGAACAAAAGAGGCCAACGGTTGTCGAACCGACCCCTACTTTTCTCAAATGGATAACAAAGCAAATTGAAATCCCCACCAATGATAAAAGGGGTGGGTTATCTTTTGCTAAGTTTACCTTCTCACAGAGAAAAGCCGACTTAGCCACCTCCTGGGCCTGCCCATACACGGCAACAAGACTCCAAATGAAATGGTTGGATTTATTATGGATGTGCATTTTTACATGAAAATCACCATCCGAAACATCCAACACTTCCATGGTATCAGTCCTGATGCCTAATAAAATGCCCCCAGAGCGGCCATGGGGAGGACGAGAGTACAATCAAAGTCTAGACCGCCCGAAAGTCGGTTCAATAGAGTTTGCGAGAACCCACGTCTTCCTGTCCCAGATATAGCTAGAAAATCGAAATTATGGTCCCGAATGCAACCGGCAAAGTGCAAATGTTTAGGCAAGTCACCAAGACCTCTGCTATTTGCGAACATGCCATTCATTGGGAAACCGTGGGGGATTTGGATAACTTTGCCCGTTGATGCATGTAAAATGCATACATGAACTTTGCACTATATTGCTTATATTCCAATCATATTTGCATCATATAAGGGTTATATCACTGTTTTATAATGATTTTGGGAATATTTCATGATTTTCCTATTTTATGGAATTAACCCTGCGCAGGCAGAAAACCCTATTTCTATATTTTAATGTTTCAGAGACCCAAACGACGTCCAAATGACCTGCAAATTTACGAGCGTCAATTTTTGGAAGGAAGAAGACTTGGGAGCGAAGGAAGCAAACAAGCGGAGACCCGAGGGCCAAGATAGGTGGGCCCACACGGCCAGGTAGATGGGCCACGTGGGACCCCCTCCTTTTGGGCCTCGGAGCTCCGTTGCCATCGATCTTTCCTCCACCGACTCGGTTTTGACCTAAAACCGCCTATAAAAATAGCCCCCGACGTTCTCTGGAAGGAGCGCCGCAGAAACACAGAAACACCGAAACAGAGACCTGGAGTTGCAGATTGGAGGGGGAAACTCCGGCGGGGCGCAGCCGGCGTGGTCTCCATCTTCTCCAACGACTTCTCCACCGTCTCCATGATGAAGAGGGAGTAGTCCACCTCTGGACTATGGGTTTGTGGAAGTAACTTATGTATCTCTCCTCTCTCTTGAGCTTCACTAATTAGTACCGTATGAGCTGCTGAACATGATTACGGTCATCTATGTAATACCTTTGTGGTGGATCTTTTTATGAGTTAATATATGTTTGAGATTGCAATGGTTTTGTTTCAGTTATGAAAGTAGATGCATATTATGTACCCCGTTCTTATTTACTTGTCATGATCAAGCGTGTTTATGAGAGCGTGTGAGGGAGAACGTGTGCATTAGTTGGAGTAACGGGGGGTGGCTAGTGCAGTGAACGTGAGAGAAAGTTCTGCGATCCACTTGGGTATCTCTACCTTACTTTGTTGCCTCACTAGGGATAAAAAGAAATATCATGCTACCGGAGATGTGGGTGTGACCATTGCCACTACTGCATGACTAGATCTAGCATGTTCTTATTTTAACTTCATGTCATGATACTCATTGCTATACTCTGAGTTATCTTAATTACTGAGGTGTTATGATTTAGTTCGCATCTTGGTGGAGTATAAGAGAGACTAATAACCAAAAGGTTTCTATGTTAGGACGTGATGCCCATATAATTATAACTTGTCATTAAACTGTTGTGTTGCAATCTCATATGTCAAATCTAGTGTTCCATTGTCTACCACTTTACTAAAAGAGAGTGCATTTGTGAAACCATGAACCCCGGTCCATTTTTAATCATAAGAAACACCTTTCCAACAACTTTTACCACTTTTCCATTTTCTGCCATTTAAAAATCCGAAAATACAAAAACACTTTTACATCTTGCATTCATCATATAAAACCAAAAAATATCATTTATCATTGCTACCACCATCCTTGCATATTTATTTACCACCATTGCATATTTATTTCTTGTTTGCATTGCATATTATCTTGATATCATTCTCACACCTTGTGCTTGACAACCACTCGGTGAGGTTGAGGACCAAAACATTTACTTTGTTTTGTAGGTAACCAAAAGAAGGATAGGAAAGATAAATCTTCACTACTGATTCCCCGAGAGTTCGATATTAAACCCTCGAGTCACCCCTCGTGGGGAAAACACGTCTTCCACTTACTACACACTCTGCACTTGGAGTCTCAACCTAACCATATTCTTTGACGCAGGTAACTACGTCATCGGGTATCAAGACTGTTTTCTGGCGCCGTTGCCGGGGAATCATTGCTGAAAGGTTTATCCAAGGGTCCCTGCACTAGCTCTGTTTTCTGGCGCCGGGTTTATCCAAGGATATCTCACCAAGTCAACTTCATCACCAACTTGTGCTAACACCTAAGCTTGGGGAGGTTGCACCTACGTGAGCATCATCTTATCCATCTTTACCTTCAAAGCAATTTATCTTGTTTTGTCATTGTCTTGCATTTTTAAGTTCGGGTTGCATATTTATTTTCAGTTTTGCATTTTGTGTTGCATTTGTTATTTCGGTTTGCATCATTTAGTGTCATTTTATTTTCGTTTTGCATAAAAAAATTAAAAATCACATAAAAACTTGCATAATGGAAAGAGAACCTTCTGGCCATTTAGTGTTAAGAACTTTCCTCAAGATATGAATATCCCTGTTGAGAAATGTGAGGTAGATCCTAATACCATGAAAGCAATTTATGAATACCGTTTTTATGGGAAACCACAAACACCACCTGTGGTTGGAATGAATTCTATTAATATTGCTGAAAATATGCCTCTTACTTTAGAGGAAACTCTTGATGAATTATTGAACTATCCTGAATATTGTTGCCTTTTATGTCTCAACTTGCTGGATTAAAAGAAGAAGTTAACGAAACTGAATATGATGAATCTCTTCTGTTAATTGAGTTAGAGAAGAAAGTTGAGGAAGTTAAAATGCTTAGTGAAGTAAGGAACCATTGCTTGACTTAGAGAATTGTAGCTTGCATGAATTAATATCTATCTTACAAAAATTTGCAAGTGATCCTTCCATCAACTCTAACCAAGCTGGTTTTGGTTCTTATATTGCTAATCATGTCTTGAAAGAAAAGATTGCTAGGTACAACCAAGAGGCTATGATACCACCTAAGCTTGGGGATATATGGATTCCCAAAGTCCTAGTAACCATTGGAAAAGAGACACACCATGCTATACTTGATCTAGGATCTAGTGTCTCTGTTTTATCTAAAGAACTATATGAAGTACTTGAATTGAAAAATCTTGAAAAATGCTCTATTGAACTTGCACTTGCTGATGATTCCATTAAACATGCTTTAGGAAAAGTAAGTGATGTTATGGTAGAGTTACATATGACATTTGTGCCTGTTGATTTTCTAATCATGGATATGGGGAATAAAACCTCTAGTCCAATTATTCTTGGAAGACCTTTTCTTCGTACTACAGGTGCTATCATTGATTCAAAAGAAGGGAATGTGAAGTTTCAGTTTCCACACAAGAAGTGCATGGAACACTTCCCAAGGAAGAGGGACACCAAAGTTCAAGCTCCCTCATGAGCTTCGTCCACAATAAACATCAAGTAAGAAGCCTAGCTATATGGCTATAAAGAAAGCGCTTTACGGGAGGCAACCCGGTTGTTTTTATTTGTGATTTTCTTTGTGTCCTCTTGCTGTAACAAGAGACTTTGTTTTAGTTTAGTTTCTGGAATTTTTAATAAAGTGCCAAGTTTTACTCATTTTGGTTTGAAAAAGTTGCTTATAGCGTTCGGAGATTTTATTCCTGCACGAATCTGTGCACGGTATGATTTTTAATTCTTATTCTGTAACTCCGAATGAGCTCATATTTGAACTGTAGTTGCAACTTTTCATCCTCTGTATGCATGAATTTTTTCGGAATTTTTCGACAAAGTTAAGTAGGGTAGAAAAATACGTTTTGCTGCTGCTGTTTTTCTGGACAGATTCTGTCCCATTTTGTTTGATGCATGCTTTGAACTTTTAACTTGAATCTTTTTGATCCAATTGAGTTTATGAGTAGGCATACAACATTATACACTTTCTGGACATTCATATGAATTTTTGTTCAAGGATTATATGCAGCAAGAAATCTATTTGTTTATCACTACTAATGCACCCCACAGAAAAGAAATGGGAGAAACGGTGTTTTGAAGTTTTTTCACAGGGATTAGAGGAGATGCACCAAGAGCTATCCAAGGATGGTGAAGACCATAAGCTTGGGGATGTGAAGACAACCCCACTGGACCTACACACTCTCGGTTTGCACACGTCTAACTTCTGTTTTTCGATCGAAACACTTTATCGCATAAACTTGGAGCGTCTTTTTGTTTGTTTTGGTTTGATTTTTATTTTGTGAGACCACCACACTATCATTTATATATGAGAGAGCTACTGGAAATTTGGGTTGAATTATGTTGGATGCTATTATAAGATTGGGAAAAGGGATGTTGAGTTGATTTTAAAAGATACATATAGTTGCATGATTCATGAGCTTGTTAATGAGTAATAATTTGCAAGTATTTTATCAAGAGCTATCTTTTATTCATGTTTTGATGCTGAATGTTATTTACTTGTTTAACATGGATTAGTTAGTTCTATGGACACTCATGCATGCATTTAGATGGTCAACTTTCTCCCTCTTGCTAGCCCAAAAATTCCAACAAGCAAAAACTTGTTTCCAACACCTTCAACCAAAGTTTTTCCAGTGAGTCCACCATATCTACCTATTAGCTTTATGCTATTCCGAGTATGTTTATCATGATATTTGTGTTATCTATACCTCTGAATGAAAATGCTTATGTTGTTGATTGTTATGGGAAAAGTTGGTTATAGAGCTCTCTCGAACTTGATGCACACTTTACTTTCATTGCATAAATAAAATATGACCCATTGTGATTAAAATTATGATGTTGTGGCTTGACAAATGTCTTTGGTTGAGAGTTAGCTCATATGTGCTGTCACATGGCAAGCTTTCAACATGCACTTCATTCATTTAGTTGATATCATGTACTTTTGTTTATGGATGCTTACCATGGGTGAAATAAATGTGGAAATGAAGTGAGTTTAAATGAGTTTGTATAAATGGTTAGAGAGACGCCTGGGCCGCTAATCTAAGCCATGCATCATTCATGGTGGAAATTTACTTACATGCTATGGTGAACCTTCTGTGATACACCTTACAATAAAAAGCTATCTAATGGTAAATAAAAAGGGTGTTGAGATTGTTCATTGTGTTTGTTTGTCTTGTCATTTTGATATGGGCTTGTTCCATATCCTGGGACAAGAGGTACCCCAGTTGACGCTCTTAATGATACTATTATTACTTACAATGATATTTAACTTGAACTTGCTTTGTTTCCAAGTTGAGTAACACATGGAGTAGGTACTTGTATTCAAGGGGCATGAGACTTTCAACCTGTACTTTGTCAAGCACACTACTCATATTTGCTTTCACTTTAAACTTAATCATTCAAGATGCTATGATAGGGGAATGAGAGCTTGACACCAAGGATTACCACATTACAATCATTAACTTAAGTAGAGAAGTTCAGAAGTTAGATGAAACTTATTCATGCTTTACCTCTACTCATATATATATCTTTCCAAAGTGTCCACCTTTTATATTCAGATTTTCATCAATACTCTATGACCATTGTAGGATGTTCTTACTTTCATTATGCATACATGTGGTCCATAGTACTTTCTTTATGTTACACTTTGTGAATTATCATTGAACATCCTTGCATTGAATACTTGATATCACTTCATAAACTATCTTGCATATTGCTACTCCTTTTAAGAATGAATCATTTGACTCTATGTAGCAATAGTAATCATCTTTGATATCCATTGTTAGTATTAAATTGCAAAGTCCATGTTAGTTTTATCACCTTCATACTCGAGGACGAGTATAGGTTAAGCTTGGGGATGTTGATGCATGTAAAATGCATACATGAACTTTGCATTATTTACTTATATTCCAGTCATATTTGCATCATATAAGGGTTATATCACTGTTTTATAATGATTTTGGGAATATTTATGATTTTCCTATTTTTATGGAATTAACCCTGCGCAGGCAGAAAACCCTATTTCTATATTTTAATGTTTCAGGGACCCAAACGACGTCCAAATGACCTGAAATTTACGAGCGTCAATTTTGGAAGGAAGAAGACTTGGGAGCGAAGGAAGCAAACAAGCGGAGGCCCGAGGGCCAAGATGGTGGGCCCACGCGGCCAGGTACCTGGCCGCGTGGGACCCCCCTTTGGGCCTCGGAGCTCCGTTGCCGTCGATCTTTCCTCCACCGACTCGTTTTGACCTAAAACCGCCTATAAAAATAGCCCCCGACGTTCTCTGGAAGGAGCGCCGCAGAAACACAGAAACACCGAAACAGAGACCTGGAGTTGCAGATTGGAGGGGGAAAACTCCGGCGGGGCGCTGCCGGCGTGGTCTCCATCTTCTCCAACGACTTCTCCACCGTCTCCATGATGAAGAGGGAGTAGTCCACCTCTGGACTATGGGTTTGTGGAAGTAACTTATGTATCTCTCTCTCTCTTGAGCTTCACTAATTAGTACCGTATGAGCTGCTGAACATGATTACGGTCATCTATGTAATACCTTTGTGGTGGATCTTTTTATGAGTTAATATATGTTTGAGATTGCAATGGTTTTGTTTCAGTTATGAAAGTAGATGCATATTATGTACCCCGTTCTTATTTACTTGTCATGATCAAGCATGTTTATGAGAGCGTGTGAGGGGGAACGTGTGCATTAGTTGGAGTAACGGGGGGTGGCTAGTGCAGTGAACGTGAGAGAAAGTTCTGCGATCCACTTGGGTATTTACCTTACTTTGTTGCCTCACTAGGGATAAAAAGAAATACCATGCTACCGGAGATGTGGGTGTGACCATTGCCACTACTCCATGACTAGATCTAGCATGTTCTTATTTTAACTTCATGTCATGATACTTATTGCTATACTCTGAGTTATCTTAATTACTGAGGTGTTATGATTTAGTTCGCATCTTGGTGGAGTATAAGAGAGACTAATAACCAAAAGGTCTCTATGTTAGGACGTGATGCCCATATAATTATAACTTGTCATTAAACTGTTGTGTTGCAATCTCATATGTCAACTCTAGTGTTCCATTGTCTACCACTTTATTAAAGAGAGAGTGCATTTGTGAAACCATGAACCCCGGTCCATTTTTAATCATAAGAAACACCTTTCCAACACTTTTACCACTTTTCCATTTTCTGCCATTTAAAAATCCGAAAATACAAAAACACTTTTACATCTTGCATTCATCATATAAAACCCAAAAATATCATTTATCATTGCTACCACCATCCTTGCATATTTATTTACCACCATTGCATATTTATTTCTTGTTTGCATTGCATATTATCTTGATATCATTCTCACACCTTGTGCTTGACAACCACTAGGTGAGGTTGAGGACCAAAACATTTACTTTGTTTTGTAGGTAACCAAAAGAAGGATAGGAAAGATAAATCTTCACTACTGATTCCCCGAGAGTTCGATATTAAACCCTCGAGTCACCCCTCGTGGGGAAAACACGTCTTCCACTTACTACACACTCTGCACTTGGAGTCTCAACCTAACCCATATTCTTTTGACGCAGGTAACTACGTCATCGGGTATCACCCATTTCCGAGACAACTTGTTAGAGGAAGATTTTGATTTCCGACCGGATGCTTTTAACTCATACAATGAGCACAAACCGTCGTCATCCAAACCAACCTCCGACACTTCACCAATTAGATGAGAAAGAAGCTGATCATCTGATGTGGCATTCGCTTCTTCTTCATCCATATAGGTGCCTGACAACACAGTCGAAACTTTAGAAATAACCGTAAGACGGTCAAATTCCATATGCCTCAAGACTTTAGTTGATACATCTACTTGTTTTTTACTACTACCAAGGTTAACTCCTACACTTGAAAGCTTTGAATGGATTGAATTTGAAGAAAAAGAAAGAAAAGACTTTGAACTCATTGCCGTACCGGGATAGTACAAGTTGCGTGCAGCTTTCCGACGGATGGCCTTCTTTAAGGAGTCTTCATCCGTCGTCGACGCCCCGTCCAAAGACACCCCGAACCTCTCACTACGACGGGTCGGAGTGACCCCATCAGCAAAAGCCGACGCAGTGGGAGGAGGTGTACAAGGCTTGACGGAGCCCCGGCCGTGTACGCCGCCTCAGAAGAAGCGGACAACTGGGTCGGCAGTGGTGAAGTAGCAGCCGACCCAGTTGCCCCAGCAGCCTCCCTCGGTGTAGTGCGAGACGGGGTGGTCATAGTCGTAGTCGAGACCACCCCCCGTCTCAGCAGCATCCGCGCCTGGTCCTCCATGGGGAGACGGGTGGGTCTGCGTCGGAGTCGAGACCACGCCCGTCCCCGCAGTACATGCGACCAGTCCTCCCTGGTCCGTCCCTACTGAAGACGCCGGTCCGAGTTGAGCAGCCAGGGGAGGCGAAGTTGGTGTCGCAGCCTCCCCCCAGCCCAGCCCAACAGATGGAACCACACCGCCCGGCCTACTGCCGGCCTCGCCACGGCCCAGCCCAGCAAAGGCAGCCACGCCGGGTGATGGCTCCGTCTTTCGAAATTGCTCATAGTGTGCGTAAGCGCGTTCATAGGATGAGTGCATGTGCACGTGTCGTGAGTAACATGTATCTAAAAAATATGTTATTGAAAAAAATAGTATCATACCCCGAGTCCGATGTGACTTCAATTAAACGGAGCAGTATACAGCAAGCAACCAACCAATCATACCTGAACCTATGGCGACACGCGCGAGGCTGGACTGCGCACACACCGGATAGTAGTTCATGCTGCCCATTGATGGGCTGATGGGCCCATCCAAGCTTCTAGCAATACCGGCGCCACTTATCACGCGGACCGTAGTAAGGACTAAGGTCTGTTTGGATTAGTGCCTAGAGCTGCCCAGCCAAAATATTGGCTTTGACTGAAACGTTGGCTGCTGTTTGGATGGGCTCCAAATATTTGGCACGCCCAAGCCCACCAAGCTTCCGTAGTTCATTTTGTTGCCAAATCGTGGGCGAGACCCAGGCGGCCAATTCCTACGCCAAAATATTGGCGTGCCAATGGTTTGGCAAGGCCACCGCGGGCGACAACCAAACAGGCCCTAAGGAGGCCCCGTTTATTGGGATGGCTGGTCGAATGAGAATTATTGATTTTCACATCAGCAAATTATTATTCAGAGCTTTACACTAAAAAAAATGTTCAGTTGCTCGAACAGAGATGATACAAAATTACAAAGTGCTGAGAATTTATTAAGACAGAGATAGAAAAACATATTTGTACAACTTGTTCAGTGATGGATGATTGGTCGTGGAACCGAAGTTAGTACGTGGGAAATAATTGGTTTTCCGCGTGAAGAATATATAGGGTGTGTTTGGTTGAGCTGTAGATTCCTGAAAATCAGCTGTGGGAAATCTGCTGTGGAAAATCTGCTGTGAGAAATCTGCTGTGGGAAAGCTGGAAGCTGTTTGGTTGTAACAACTGCCAACTGTGAATTCGATACGAAATATCTGTAATGACCCTTCGCGTCTCCACCATCTCCACCCACTCCCTCTCCCTCTCGATTTTCTCCCAAAGTTTCGCCAGTAGATCCGGAATCTGGTGGAATCTGGGGTCGGACCAACTTCCAGTTTGCACTGCAGGAATCTGCTGCTTCCCAGAATCTGCTTCCGGCCTGGGAACCCTTTGGTTCAGATTCCAGCTTCCAGGCAGTGAATCTGCCTCAGGAATCCCAACCAAACACAGCCATAGTCCGATCGTTGACATTTCAGAAATCAAACAAGCAAAGTATGCGAGAACGTTGAATTGAATGGATACAATTATAATGCCATCACATTGTACTGCTCTGAACAGGCAGTACTTGACGAGCAATGTGAATTATTCAGCTGGTGGTGGTGCTGCCACCGGCACCGGCTCCGTTGGTGACCGGGTAGCCGATGCCGTGGCGCCTGGTGGGGAAGGCGACGAAGAGCAGGCTGCAGACCACGCCGACGCCGAGCGGCACGATATCCAGCACCTCCTCCGTCTCCTTCGCCGGCGACGGGCCGTAGAAGCAGCCCACGACGTTCTTGTCCCTGGCGGCCACCACCCCGAACACGGCCACGGACAGCGCCGCGTGCACGGCGTCGATGAACGCGAGCCTGTACCTGGACGTGTCCGGAGGCGCGGGCGCGCCTGGCGGGTAGGCGAGCAGCCAGATGCCCCTTGGCGTGGCGACGCCGTAGTAGACGCGGCCGTCGGGGCCCCTGAGGGAGTCGGTGAAGGAGGCGAGGAGGCAGGAGAGCGCGAGGACGGCGAGGAGGGCCCGCGTGAGCAGCGCCGTGGTGGCGTCGCAGGCGCCGTGGTTGGTGAAGGTCGGCGCCAGGAGCTGGAACGCCAGCACCGTGCCTGTGGGCAGCAGGTTCGCCAGGCTCGCTGTCGACGTCAGCGCCTGGTACAACGGCGACCGTTGCGCTTGCGGTGGCAGTATCGGACCACCATCTGCACCTTGGTTCTTTTCTTGCTGCTGCTGATCTTCTTGGAGCAGCGGCGTGGCTGCTGCGGTGGGCCGCTGCCTGACGGAAGCGACAGAGGAAGAAGAAGCAACTGCCAGTTCCATGATCGATTGCTGTGGGTGATTCGATTGGATGGATGTGTGTGATCAAATAGTAGTCGCTAGCTAGTGATGCATGTGCAAAATGAAGGAACGGTGCGAAGAAGAAGATTCTCGATCCAGGAGTGCGCGTTTTGTGCGTGTTGGTTTTCTATTGTTGGATTGCTTGTTCTTGCGTGGCTTCGTGTTTGCTTAGGCTGGCAGTGTCGATTGGAGATGGTTAGGTTGGCTTGGGTTGTGTGAGGCGTGAAGGCATAGATAATGATGCATTGCATTGCATTGCAGCGTAACGCAACTGCTTCTTGCATCGAAGGGAAGGAGACCCTCATTCATGAAATGACTTTTATGTCCTTACTCATTGACTTTATCATACTTCTGATATCTATGAGAACCATTTGTTCAACTACAAGTTTGGATGGATGGTTGCGGCGATAGTCTTCTAACATTGCCTCCGTTCCAAGTGCTTCTCCTAGAGTCCACGAGATCACTAGGCTCACAAAATACCAATATTGGATGGGAGTCTCATCCAATTTGTTGTCCCCTTCAATGGTTGGTAGAATCTCACCATTAACCGTTCTTAGGCCATTGTAGGAGGTGCCCCCAGTGACATGGCTTAATTAGAATGACTCTTAGGTAGTGCCGTTCCTCCTCGGCTAGATGAGCCGATACAATTCTTTTGACCTATCCACTTGTGTCTCGTGACCTTATTTTCCAGTATTTATCCTGCCTTGTCTGCTAGGTGTAAGCATTGACTTCTCAACACCTTTGTGTTTAACTACTCGTCGGATATCTTCGCCCTTTTATAACGACTCCATGTGCATGTTTGGCAGAAGGTAGTGCACCTGCATCACAAGTGTCAAGTTGTTACTCAATTCAAAGCCATATATCCTCCACAAGGCTACCGGAGGAGTCGCCCACTTCGTGTCTCGATACGATTTGATCTCATCTATTTCTCCATTGCTATCTGCCTTGTTAGTCTCACTCATTGAAATAGATGCCCGATCATGGCCCGTGTAGATGTACTTGGATGGTTACGTAATGACATTTATGCGCATGCCTCAATATTGATCTGACAATTAAAATGACGCTGGAGGTGAGGATTGTATCGGACAACCCACTTATTATGTACCCATTCCAATCGAACCATTACACTACAACCATCTTGACGTCTTCTATACAGAGGGTATGAGTCCTTGCCTAGTAAGGAAGCCGCACGGAAAGGCCGAGGATAGTGGTTCTTGCGAGCAGGACAACCATTTGTGCAAGGGCAATCACGGTTCAAAGCACCACATGGCCCATGCATCATGTGTACTTCTTCTTGTTATGGAGCTCGACTTAGATAAGACGGCCATACTGCTTGGGGCATGTGAGTTTGTGTTTCCCCTAATTTTTTTCAAAATGGGGAGCGTACCCCCAGCCTCTGCATCAAACTAATGCACAAGGCCGATTTATTGCAAAGTTTCAGAGTACGATAAGTGTATTACAGTTCATCGATCACTCAGAGTGAAAACAAAAATCAGCCACAGAAAAATTGGAGCTCTAATCATTTAATCTTCTAGTGTGCAACCACCCACCCTGGCAGAAGATAGCCCCATGGACATCCATCAATCATGCACAAACGAGTATCCATAAGTCCTCGCTGGTACATTGGAAGGAGAAGAGCCCACATGTGTATCCAGTAGGTCGCCTTGTTGATTACCTATAAATAATGCACAACTTTCATCTTGTTAAACACAACATCGTTTCAACAATTCCAAATCGCCCAAAGAAAAGTCGAAACTCCTATGTGAATGCGTACTTTGGTTTTCTTATCAATTCCGCCTTGTTGATTACATTGGCAAGCTTGACAAAACTGAATTAATTAAGACAAGATGTTTTTCGTATGAAAGCATCTTACCTTTCCAATAACCCAGTTTATGCTCTAAACGATCCTCTATCATTTTCCACTCACGATTAAGTAGTTTCCGATAATGAATAGGGATTCCAAGATATTTAAATGGGAGAGATTATCCTACCTCACATCCAAAAATGTGACCGTATTTGTGCAAAAGGGCAGGTTATACACGAATGTTCAACGGACTCATCAGTATTGCAAAAAACGTATTTTCTGCAAACAGTCCAACGTCTTTTTGCTAAGTTATCTTTTGTCAATAATTCCTTTCTATGAAGAAACCACAGAAAGATCTTACTCTTTAGAGGAATCTTTAGTTTTCACGAGTATTTTCGCAAGTATCTGGTGTACCCGTTCATGAAATCAAGATATAGAGACTTAACCGAGAAAACACCATTCTGTGTCAGTTTCCACTTAAAAGAATGAGACCCGCATTAATCTCTCAACTAAGTGCAGCCATGAAACTCTTTGGTCACCCAAAATTGCTCTCCTAAAATGAAATTTTATGGTTGTCACGGATAGAACATTGTGGACCGAAATATTTTTATTTACACAATGCTATATCCGACCGAAGCGCCGCCCGCCTCACCAACTTTGGCTGTGTTGTGCACAGGTGCATGCAACAACGCTCAGACTGAGACCAGGTTGGAAAGGGCAAAGGCGTATTGGGCAGCCGCGCGGAAATTCAATCACCCTGCTAGAGCTGAACTAAAGACAGAGAGAAGAAGGCATGGATGGATTGGACATTACCTGCTGGATCCAGAGAAAAGCTCGCCGTCGGAGGTCGAATCTGGGCCGCTCTCCGGCGATGCAGCCGATGCGTGGATGCACTCCTCCGGCGGCGCTGCATCCCTGCCGAGCTCCACGCCACGCCACGGCACGCCTCGCCTCGCCAAGCCCAAGTCACAAGTCACGCGCATACCGCACGTGGCTAGTGACGATGGGTTCATACTTATAGAGAGAGATAAAGAATGGAGGAAAGAGATGTATGGTGCGGGCAGGAAGAAGATACTCTGCTCCGGCGCTTGCTTTTGGGAGGGATGGATCATGGATGGACGGCTGAGATCTCATGACGCTGGACGGTTGAGATCCTATGAAGCCGTGGATCGGTGACATGGAGTAGGTCTCCCCAATAAATGCTGGGCTATTAAATATTGTGGCTCCATACTAGCGGGCACCAATAATTGCATACGGTTGGTAAGCTCGAGTTGGTAGAAGGCGTTGACGAGTGTAAAAGCTGGACATTGCATGCGATCCTTAAAATCCTCTAAAAAATCAGGCCATTGGGTTGTATTTAATAATTCTGTTTGCGGTAATTTAGCGTGCTTAGTTTCGGTAGTACTAATAAATCGTGACACACCGATTTACTCCGATCTACTACTATATGTACTCATTGCAGAGAGAGAACGGAGAACGTTTCATGTCCAACATATATGCAGTAAACAATGCCCATGTACGATTAAGTTAGATGGGATGCATGGCAGATGGGCTCAACCAGCTGGAAATATACAGCTCCTCGTCTAATAGGCAGCAGGACACAAATAAGATAGATCAATCCACCAAGGCTATGGACTACATCTATCATTCATGTGTGTTGAAAAATGGCTGGAAACCTCCAAGCCTTTTATTCGTGTTGGACTTTGTATTTTATTACGTACAAACTATATAATGCCTACATACATTATCACTAGTAGTGAAAAATGGACAAGAAACCCAAAAAAAGGCAAACTATATCAAGTAAACGAGCGGGAAAAGTGTCAATGAAAACGGGCGGGAAACAACAAAATCTTATAACAAGCGGGAAAACTACCAAGTAAAAAACACACGGAAAACTCCCAAAACGAAAAACGGGCGGGAAAACTGTTGTAAGAGCTGCCAGATCGAAAACGGGCGGGAAAATGCCAAAACAAAAAACAAGCGAACTATCAAGTAAAAAATGGACGGAAAACTGCCAAGTCAAAAACACATGGAAAACCCCCTAAACGAAAAACTAGCAGGTAAACTGTTGTTAGAACTGCCAAATGAAAAATGAACGAAAAACTATCAAAACAAATGGGCGGGAAAACTTCCAAATCTCAAAACGGGCAAGAAAACTGCCAAAACTAAAACGGGCAGAAAAATCTGCCAAAATGGAAAACGGACGGGTAAAATGTCGTTGGAACTACCATAGAAAACGGGAATAAAAACTACAAAAAATGGAAAACGGGCGGGAAACTGTCAAATCTCGAAATAGACCTAAAAACTACCAAATCAAAAAGGGCGGGAAACAAAAAAAAAACGAGCAGGAAAACAAACGCTGCTCAAGATAGGCGGGAAAACTACCAGAATAAAAAAGGGCAGGAAAACAGACGAAGCTCAACATAGGCGAGAGAACTAGTGTCACATTAAATGGTAGGTATTAGCTATGACTTGGCATAAAAAGAAGGGCCCGAGTAACGCGTGCGATGAGAGGGCACATGAAATGACGGGTGTCACGAGTTGGGGACGATTCACATCATTTGTTCATCTTCAACTGCATAATAGCCCTCGGACTGATCGCTACTACATTGATGGACTTTCCTTAGAGAGCACCAACTCGAGCAGGAGGTGGTATTCGACATGATATTTACACGGTCCAAACCTGATATGCGTTCGTGACGACACCATGCATGTTCAATCTCTCTGATGAGGAAATCACCAATTCACCATATAGTTTCTCATGGTGGAGACTCCGTTTGATCACCTCCTCGAAGTCGATAAACTTGCTACCCTCGTAGTAGTATCTCGCTGACCATGCCCTGCTAGGCCACGTCCAAACCCTTATAGCGATGTCACTGCAAAACCATTCAAGGTCATCGCCACAAACTCCCCCAGGCGCCACTAGAGCATGGCGCGACGACATAAGTGCTCTCGACGTCTCTCCACACGAGCCGACCACCACCAACATCAAGGACGGAGGACCCCACCCACCCCGAGAGATGTCTTATAGTCAAAAGTCAATCCTTAATACATGAAATAATACACCTGTCTTAGGGCTTCTGATGTGCATAAACTTGTATCGGTTATCCGACCCCGCATACACCTATTTTGGTTGCCATTTTCTTTTTACATGTTTTCAAATTCAGTGATCACGAGCCATGATCACTGAAACAATTTATGTGACTTATTCGAATGAGAAAATACAATGATTGATCGAGCTGGCCTGATTATACTAAGGAAAGTCTGACTCGGTCGTGAAGTCATGCCCACTTTAACATTTATGCGCGCTACAAAAGGGTATCGACCCCACCCTTGAGCGTCTCACTTCCAATGTAGGCGTCCTATGCTTGGTGAAATCAAGGGCGGTCGGAAGATGCTAGGAGATAGTTATTACCCATCATTTAATGCGCTCTCTCATCGTCGCGCGTTAAGATACCTGTAGTTTTCTTGTGGATTATAGTCATAGTATGAATGTAACATGATATTAAAAAGCTTGATTTTATGCTTTGAAACTAGGAAATACCTATCTACAAAGATTGTTGGGCAAGCTTTCGCTACATCATATACATTCAATATACCAGGCATCTACCGAATCTGGGACTCGAACCCTACTCCCAAAACCGGAAGAGTATACAAACCGAACTCTCAGAAAGTACCGCTCACGAAAGAAGAGATTGCCGGTGAAATCTCCGGATAGCTAGGTATCCTAACACAATGCGACAACCACTAGATGACACACCTATCATTTCATGCATAAAACAGTAACATGCAACGGCGAGCCGCTATATGAAATGGTATAGGTAATGCATAAATAATTACACGCGACAATGAAACGACTGATATGATGATATATATAATTAATATCCTAGCATGAAATAAGGACCCTGAAATGCGTGATATTTTTGCGAACTGTGATAGCTTTTTGTCTTGTCAAACTCACGGGCCCGTTGGAGGGCCTAGACGACCTTTTTGTGGATGCACTGTTTTTTTGTGCACAAGTTATCATATAGGGCTGCAAAAATGTTTCCTGTGAAAATTATATTTTTGAGAAACCTAACTTCATGAGAAATTTACAGCTTTACCGGAATCACCTCGTCCAAAGCTCGTATGTAGAAGTTGTGCTCACGAAAATATACTGACCTATCATTTCATGATAGATAACGTGTGACCAAATAAATCACAGGCAATAGTTGTCTCCTAGCATAAAGGGTTAAAACCCGATGACGAGACGACAGGTAATGTTATAAAATAGCTATCTCCACGCATGAAAGGAGGGTCCCGATAACACGTAGTGATGAGTGGGTACATGAAATGACGGTTCTTATGTTTTAGTTTCATGAATAACAACGGGCAATAATGGACGACGGATAAAATAATCGACATTGCATAAAATAACAACGCGACAATGAAATGACATGTAATAACTATCTAGCTCCATGTCGATTGTGATGTCATTCTCCGGGGTTACAGAGGGATTAGCAACAACCATCTCTTGTTCTTCTACCTCGCAATCCCGCACGCGATGCTCCAGTGTCTTGATGCCAAAAGGTTCAACCGCCACCGCCCTCGCCTGCGTCGGACCCGATAGCTCGTGACCTTTTTCGCCGCTTGAAGTGATATATTGCCAGCGACCTATCGAGGTGTCTCCTCGTCAAGGAACTCAAAAGCTACATGTCTAGTATCGTTGTACCCATGTAGTCGCCCTTCTCTTCTTCTCCTCGTAGTCTATACTTCGGGGGTAAGTTACAACCTAAGATAAATTTCCCCCTCCAACATGATTTAGCCCCTCGCTGCACTACTAATGGGTGGCGACATACCACAAGAGTGAGGTGCGTGGTCTTCCTCTTGAACTGACACATACTTTATTTGTCATGCAGCCGACGTGACACGAACGGTCTTGCAAGGCGTATCATTGACCGTTTCATGAGTTGTCAACAACATTTTATGTGACACTATAGTCGAGCGAGAGTAGCCTAGCTAGTTGGTGATAATTGGCCGCATACGTTGTAGAAGAACGAAATGCCTGAGATGTACTCCCTCCATTTTTTAATATAAGATGTTTTAGATGTTGTATATGTTGTCTAGATACATGCTACAGTGAGTAAACATACACACTTAAACATGTCTACATACATTTGTGCACACATGCATGTGGACAAATGTTAAAACATCTTATATTAAAAAACGGAGGGAGTAGACGTTAGTAGCTAGGCTTACCGAGGGAAGACACACACATGGATGTGTCTCGGTCTAAATATGTATGCATGCATGCACCGAATTTGCCCACGTTGCACGTATTGGGCCTCATGCATTTTGTTTTCCATAGCACGTGTTCTTCTATATTGTTGTTGTTGATAGAGTATGTCCAACGGAAATATGCAATTTTAACCCCCTGTGTCCGCGGAGAAGGGCAGGCCAATCCTCAAATGCCCAACTCTGCAAGTGGTATCGCTCAAATTTCACCTCTTAAGAGCATCTCCAACCGGAGTGGGCAAACCGCCTTTACACGTTCGGGCGGACAGCCTGGGCGCTGGGTTTGTGGCCGCCGGATGCGTACGCACGTTGGATCTGACAGGCCGGACCCACCCAAATTGCATCCAAATTTCCCTTTGGCCGTCGGCCTCTCCCGCCCCCCCCGTTTCATTTCTCCCATCACCCGACAAATCTCCCATCCGTAGCCACCGGTGCCACCATTCGCCCATGGACTTGGAGGCAACCGTCCATATTGTGGAGAAGGAGGCTTGGATAAAAATGGAGTTGGAAAAGAAGAAGATGGATGATGTCCTCATGGTTGAACAAGAGAAAGTTAATCTTGCAAAATTTACATATTTGTAGGACTTAGAAAAGGAAAGAAAGGAGATGGATAGGATGGTTTAGGTTTGAAGCCCAGCCCATCGTAAAAAGTAGTGAATGTACCAGCTAGCTAGCAAAGCAAAGGAATAGAAAATCAAGCCCGGCCAGCCGATGAGAGGATTAGTCGTGCTGTAGCAATATTGTCTAAGAAAAAATGGATAGGATCGGAGGATTACGTACGTATATACGCGGTACTGGTTCGATCGCTCGGCCTTGTCGCGTAGGTGCGTGGTCGTCGTCGGGTCAGACGTACACGCGTGTAGACGTGCGTGCGATTAGACGTCCACACATTTAGACCGTGCCCGTGGGCAGCAGGTTCGCCAGGCTCCTAGGCATCTGCACCTTGGTTCTTTTCTTGCTGCTGCTGATCTTCTTGGAGCAGCGGCGTGGCTGCTGCCTGACGGAAGCGACAGAGGAAGAAGAAGCAGCTGCCAGTTCCATGATCGATTGCTGTGGGTGATTCGATTGGATGGATGTGTGTGATCAAATAGTAGTCGCCAGCTAGTGATGCATGTGCAAAATGAAGGAACGTGCGAAGAAGAAGATTCTCGATCCAGGAGTGCGCGTTTTGTGCGTGTTGGTTTACTATTGTTGGATTGCTTGTTCTTGCGTGGCTTCGTTCGTGTTTGCTTAGGCTGGCAGTGTCGATTGGAGATGGTGAGGTTGGCTTGGGTTGTGTGAGGCGTGAAGGCATAGATAACGATGCATTGCATTGCAACGTAACGCAACTGCTTCTTGCATCGAAGGGAAGGAGACCCTCATTCGTGAAATGACTTTTATGTCCTTACCCATTGACTTTATCGTACTTCTGATATCTATGAGAACCATTTGTTCAACTACAAGTTTGGATGGATTGTTACGGCGATAGTCTTCTAACATTGCCTCCGTTCCAAGTGCTTCTCCTAGAGTCCACGAGATCACTAGGCTCACAAAATACCAATATTGGATGGGAGTCTCATCCAATTTGTTGTCCCCTTCAATGGTTGGTAGAATCTCACCATTAACCGTTCTTAGGCCATTGTAGGAGGTGCCCCCAGTGACATGGCTTAATTAGAATGACTCTTAGGTAGTTCCGTTCCTCCTCGGCTAGATGAGCCGATACAACTCTTTTAACCTATCCACCCGTGTCTCGTGACCTTATTTTTCAGTATTTATCCTGCCTTGTCTGTTAGGTGTAAGCATTGACTTCTCAACACCTTTGTGGTTAACTACTCGTCGGATATCTTCACCCTTTTATAACGACTCCATGTGCATGTTTGGCAGAAGGCAGTGCACCTGCATCACAAGTGTCAAGTTGTTACTCAATTCAAAGCCATACATCCTCCACAAGGCTACCGGAGGAGTCGCCCACTTCGTGTCTCGATACGATTTGATCTCATCTATTTCTCCATTGCTATCTGCCTTGTTAGTCTCGCTCATTGAAATAGATGCCCGATCATGGCCCGTGTAGATGTACTTGGATGGTTACGTAATGACATTTATGCGCATGCCTCAATATTGATCTGACAATTAAAATGACGCTGGAGGTGAGGATTGTATCGGACAACCCACTTATTATGTACCCATTCCAATCGAACCATTACACTACAACCATCTTGACGTCTTCTATACAGAGGGTATGAGTCCTTGCCTAGTAAGGAAGCCACACGGAAAGGGTGAGGATAGTGGTTCTTGCGAGCAGGACAACCCTTTGTGCAAGGGCAATCACGGTTCAAAGCACCACATGGCCCATGCATCATGTGTACTTCTTCTTGTTATGGAGCTCGACTTAGATAAGACGGCCATACTGCTTGGGGCATGTGAGTTTGTGTTTCCCCTCCTTTTTTCGAAATGGGGAGCGTACCCTTAGCCTCTGCATCAAACTAATGCACAAGGCTGATTTATTGCAAAGTTTCAGAGTACGATAAGTGTATTAAGTGTATTACAGTTCATCGATCACTCAGAGTGAAAGCAAAAATCAGCCACAGAAAAATTGGAGCTCTAATCATTTAATCTTCTAGTGTGCAGCCACCCACCCTGGCAGAAGATAGCCCCAAGGACATCCATCAATCATGCACAAACGAGTATCCATAAGTCCTCGCTGGTACATTGGAAGGAGAAGAGCCCACATGTGTATCCAGTAGATCGCCTTGTTGATTACCTATAAATAATGCACAACTTTCATCTTGTTAAACACAACGTCGTTTCAACAATTCCAAATCGCCCAAAGAAAAGCCGAAACTCCTATGTGAATGCGTACTTTGGTTTTCTTATCAATTCCGCTCAACCAATTAATTAGTAATACTAGTTGGATGATAGATATTAAAAGTGAAATGTATAAGTCTCCAAATATTTCGTGCAAAAGGGCATGTTATACACGAATGTTCAACGGACTCATCAGTACTACAAAAACGCATTTTCTGCAAACAGTCCAACGTCTTTTTGCTAAGTTATCTTTTGTCAATAATTCCTTTCTATGAAGAAACCACAGAAAGATCTTACTCTTTAGAGGAATCTTTAGTTTCCACAAGTATTTTCGCAAGTATCTGGTGTAGTGGGCGGCCGCGCGGAAATTCAATCACCTGCTAGAGCTGAACTAAAGACAGAGAGAAGAAGGCATGGATGGATTGGACATTACCTGCCGGATCCAGAGAAAAGCTTGTCGTCGGAGGTCGAATCTGGGCCGCTCTCCGGCGATGCAGCCGATGCGTGGATGCAATCCTCCGGCGGCGCTGCATCCCTGCCGAGCTCCACGCCACGCCACGGCACGCCTCGCCTCGCCAAGCCCAAGTCACAAGTCACGCACATACCGCACGCGGCTAGTGACGATGGGTTCATACTTATAGAGAGAGAGAGAAAGAATGGAGGAAAGCTTGCTTTTGGGAGCTCATCGTCACCAATAATTGCATACGGTTGGTGCCCGCTGCGGAAAGAGATGTATGGATGGACGGCTGAGATCTCATGACGCTGGACGGTTGAGATCCTATGAAGCCGTGGATCGGTGATATGGAGTAGGTCTCCCCAATAAATGCTAGGCTATTAAATATTGTGGCTCCATACTAGCGGGCATCAATAATTGCATACGGTTGTAAGCTCGAGTTGGTAGAAGGCGTTGACGAGTGTAAAAGCTGGACATTGCATGCGATCCTTAAAATCCTCTAAAAAATCAGGACATTGGGTTGTATTTAATAATTCTGTTTGCGGTAATTTAGCGTGCTTAGTTTCGGTAGTACTAATAAATCGTGACACACCGATTTACTCCGATCTACTACTATATGTACTCATTGCAGAGAGAGAACGGAGAACGTTTCATGTCCAACATATATGCAGCAGTAAACAATGCCCATGTACGATTAAGTTAGATGGGATGCATGGCAGATGGGCTCAACCAGCTGGAAATATACAGCTCCTCGTCTAATAGGCAGCAGGACACAAATAAGATAGATCAATCCACCAAGGCTATGGACTACATCTATCATTCATTCACTTGTAATTTCCAATATTATCTACACTCCCACTACACAGGTTCATCTCCACTTCCAAAAATTACACACGCTCAGCAGTACATAATTATCAATCAACAACCAGGCACAGAATGAATAATTAAGCAGCACAGCAAACAACAACACATGAATGTGGCCAGCCATCCGTGCCTTCACATGGTTTCTTCACCACGGCGAGTAGTAGTTAGGACGCCATTCAATCGACAAAATTAATGGCTGCAAAGAGGAAGACGCCTCTTCTTCGTCTCGACACCAACAGCCCTACCCAACTGATGTCTTGCCTCTCCGCTATGCACTGACTTAACCTGCAATGAACACATGAGTCAACTGGACTTCTTAGACATCATTTTGCTCCCAGCTTCTCACTCGTATGGCACCATATAATCACCAGTTCAACATTCTTGTGCATGTTACTGAATGCGAGTTGTTAGCATAAAACCGCAACTTTGATGTCTAAATTACGAAAAACCGCGACTTTGATGTGGGATCGCATAAAACCGCGACTTTGATGTCAATCGATAGCAATGTGCACAGATTTGGATCTAACCGCGAATTGACACTTAAACTGACCAGTGGGACCCACTTGTAAGGCTGACGTGGCAACTTACCATCTGTAAAAAAATAAAACTGTCTAAAAAGAAACGACTGCGCCGGCGTCCTCACCGCCGGCCGGCTCCCCGCTGCCCGACCTCGAGCCGTCTCTGCGCGACCTCCTCTGCTCCACCTCTGCGGCCCAGAGAGTACCGTCTGGTCAACACACGTACGCGCCGGCCGCCCCTCCCTGGCCGCGACGTCGCCGCGCGCCGACGGCCGGCCGGCCCTCCCTGGCCGCCTCCGTGGCCCGCCGGAGCTCGGGAAGAAGACCTCGATTCGGTCGATTCACGACTTCCCGTCACGAGCTGCTCGAGGAGGGAGAAGAGGAAGGTGTGGGGGAGCTCGTGGGCTTCTCAGTTGTACGCGGGGCGACATGAGATAGCCTTCATCAAGTCCGCGGCGGCGCTGCGGATAACACCATGGCTCCGCGAGGACCCAATCCGACAAATCAACCGCCCCGCTCCTCGCCTGCACCTCCAGGGCCTGCACCTTGTCCGGGCCGCCACCAGCGGGGAGCGCCGCGCGGAAGCAGTCGGCGGCGAGCGCGTACCGGCCGAGGCCCCGGAGGAGCGCGCCCTTGGCGAGCAGCGAGGCCGGGTGGGCCGGGTCCGCGGCGAGCGCGCCGGGGCAGTCACCGAGGCGCCGTCGACGATGCGGGAGCAGACGTCGATGTACCCGGTGGGCTAGCGGGGAGCAAGGCACGCAGCAGCACCGCGCTCGACAGGCCGGCGAACGCCGTGGCCGCACGGTACCAGCAGCCAAGGCTCCGCTTGTGCGCGGGCTAGCTAGCTGCACGCAGTCGCCGGCCGGATGGGCCTGCTGGCTAGCTAGCTGCGGCGCGTGTGTGCGTGCGTGCTCCGCGCTTGGGAGGCGGCGCTCCAGACGGCGACAAGCCGTGGTGGCAGCGGCCGGAGCTTGGGCGAGCCGCGTGCGGCAGCCCGGAGTCCGAAGAGCTCGTCGGCCGGTCGCGTGCGCGCTTGTCCGCTCTCGCCGGCGCGTCGACGCACGGACGAGCTGAGCGCATGTTCGCCAGCGGGGAGCCGGCCGTCGGTGAGGACGCCGGCGCAATCGTTTCTTTTTTAGACACTTTTATATTTTTTACAAGTGGGCCCACAAGTTGAACAGGATTTTCCGTAACGGAGTCCAGTTAAGTTGCCACGTCAGCCTTACAAGTGGGTCCCACTGGCCAGTTTGAGTGTCAATTCGTGGTTAGATCCAAATCTGTGCACATTGCTATCGATTGACATCAAAGTCGCGGTTTTATGCGATCCCACATCAAAGTCGCGGTTTTTCGTAATTTGGGCATCAAAGTTGCGGTTTTATGCTAACAACTCTACTGAATGCATACCACTACACTACTCCACTTACCATATATTCCCCTCCCTCGTAGATCACAATACTAGTTCAGCTTGATCACAAGTTTATTTAAAGAGAATTGCAAGTTAAAAACAAATAATAACAAATGTGCCAAGGAAACCAGTTCACTTTTGCACAACTATACATCAACGGAATGGCATGCGTACGCAGATGCCACTAGACATAGCTTCATTAGTTGAATGTTACATTTTTGAATGGTTTGAAAAGGTACACGCACCGAAAATTTTCATTAAGATGATCACATTTTGGGCATTTTAATCACGCATCAATTATACCAGAAAGGTTCAGTTTACTCGACAAAAAAGTTGTAGGATAAATGATTGGAAGACACAAATAGCATGGATGTCAATCAACAACTTTGCTACAGATTAATCAGCTATATATGCAAACTGTGACACAAATAAACTGCCCAGATCGCTACAAGTTCAGAATACTCAGAATTTTTCAGTATTGACATGCAAATCCAGGCCAAAAATGCACTATAAGAAGAACGGAAAATCTAATCAGCAGGCGCCTGATTTTTGGCAAAACGCGACGCACGCTCTCGTTGCCGTGGATTCGCGCACGAACTACCTAGATTCGTTTGTCTCTATTCGCTAAGAACGACGGTTTCATCTAGTCCAGTACAAACACTCGTTGACCTTATCCTATCCCACAGCCACGCACGGCCGCACGAACCCACTGCCGCAGCCAGCGCTCGGGTAGGTGCTCTCCTCCGCGCCTTCGTCTCGAATCCTCCCTGTACCCGTCTACGCCATGGAGCTCGGCGGCAGGATCGCAAGGAGCCGGAGTCGATGCTGCACTCCAGCAGCGAGGGCGGGCTGGACCGGGCAGATAACCACCGCTTTCCTGCCGTCGTGGACGCCGACGCCAGCGGCGAGGAAGCGGCACGACTGCTTCCCCTGCTCCACGGCCAGCCTGGACACCTACACCCCTGCCGCCTCCTCCTACGTAACCTTACGGCGGCGTCTACCCGGCGACGGTGCCGGTGTTTGCAGGAAGGATTCAAGTACCACCACGTAGAGGTTACTTACCTGATGTTTATGTACTGGATCCCTTACGAACCATCTCTGCTCCCGCGTATGCTTCTCACCAGGTCGGCGTTGGGGGATTCGTGATCAATGATCAAATGGAGGTAGGTCTCGCTGATTGTTCTGACGGGAACATTGTAACTGAAGAAGCTCGTATGTCTGATTGTCTTTGCTGAACAATTGGATAGGTCCCAGTGGTGCAAGAGAAGTATCATGGTTTAGCTCTAGATGGTGCTTGGAAATTCCCCACCGTGTTCATTCTGGCGGGCTGGTGGCACATTACGCATACGCCGACTTGGTCACCATGCATTTGTATCATCAAATTTACTGAACTGTACTGCTAAGACGGGGCTGATCACCATGCAGACCTGGTTCAACATGCAGACGGGGCTGTTCTCAGAACTGTGATATACTACTGCACTCATCATGCGCACTGCATGGTGATATTTATTGCTTGTGAAGAAACAAAAGTTGTGCTTCCGTATGTATTGCCAAATTGTGCATAACTGACATATTTTTTCCTTTCATTAACTAAGAATGGATTAAATTGAGTGTACTGAGTTAGATGTTCAGAGTACATAGGAAGATACATGCTATTGTTCCCCTTCTATAGTATATTTAGCTATAATTACATCAATCCTAAGACTACAGTGTACTTTAGGCGCATTACTAATATCATATTGTTTTTGTAAATGTTACTCACATGTGGGTAATACTGTAGTTGTCCTTTAATTTGTATAATTTTCACTTGTTGTTTGATCGGAAAGTTCACATGTTAGTTATCCACCATGTGATGATAAAGTTATCAATCTAACACTTATAAAGTTATCCTCCAAATACTGATAAAGTTATCCTCCAATTACTGATAAAGTTATCGAATGAACACTTATAAAGTTATCCGCCAATTACTGATAAAGTTACGAAGTATTACTTATAAATTTACCAACCGGGTATTGATTTAGTTACCCACCTAATACTGATGAAGTTACCTACCACGTACGCATAAAGTTACCGACCCAATACTGCAACCTGTTACTGATAAAGTTACCCACCAAGTACTGATAAAGTTATCAACCTGCTACCGATAATGTTACTCACCTATTATGGATGGAGTTACCCACCCAGTACCATGGAGTTTACCCATCTAGTTTACCCATGTGTTTACGATATAGTTACCCACCATGTACCGATGGAGTTACCCACCATGTACTGATGGAGTTACTCATGTGTTCATGATATAGTTATACACAACGAAATCGATATAGTTATCCATGTTTACCATACTCTCTCGGTAATAGTTACCACCCAATACTGATTGAGTTACTCACCCAGTACTGATAGTCACCCACATGTTTTTATGGTGTAGTTATCCACCATAAAATCAATGTAGTTACCATACACTCTTGGTAATAGTTACCACCCCAATACTGATGAAGTTACCACCCAGTATTGATAAAGTTACTCATGTTTATCATGCTCTCTTGGTAATGGTTATCACCCAATACTGATAAAGTTACCCATGTATTTTCATGTGTAGTTATCCACCACAAAATCGTTATAGTTATCCTACTCTCTCGGTAATAGTTACCACCCAATACTGATGGATTTAACCACCCAGTACTGATAAAGTTACCCATCTGTTTTCATGATGTAGTTCTCCAATACGAAATCAATTTAGTTATCATACTCTCTCGATAATAGGTACCCACCCAATACTAATGGAGTTACCCACTCAGTACTTATGAAGTTGTCACTATGAAATCGACATTTATCATCCTAATACTTATGCACGATAAATTTACCATCTCAAAGTGATGTGGTAATTTTAAAACTCGTAAAAATCGAAAATAACAACAAAAATGGTTCTATTTCAACCCGAAAACTAATCGTTAATATGGTGGATAACTTACGTAATCAAACCTGGGTAATTTATATGTTATGGGGGTGGTAACTTTTGTGCCAAAAAAATTTCGTCGAAACATATCGACATGGGATCTAGTTTTGAAGATCTCGTCGCGACTAGTCCAACGGTGAAAACAGATCTTAAATCGGATAAACGGTTTGTGCTAAAAAACATTTTGAATTTTTGAATTTCGCTTTTACTGCGGGATGACGTCAGCAATTCTGTCATTTAGTGCATGCATGCATATTTGCTTGGTGAGGGCTCCGTTCGGATCAAAAAATGGTGGCGGGCACGCATGTTGTTGGCGGGACAAGTTTTTATCTTAGTGTCTACACTTTTGCCAAATATAAGTCGCCTTACACATAGTCGTTCCCTAAGAAGAATGTGAAATGTCGGTACGTACACATCAGAAAAACATGTGTAGTTGTACAAGACAACTTCCCTCTCTGAATAGCACAAAGTAATCAAATTTCTTATAACTCAACAAACGATAACCAATGAGCTGAAAGAGGTACAACTCTGCTACAAATAAATAAATGACCATGCTTAATCTTGTGTGCAAGGGTATTTGCATGGATCAAGTGGTAGTCTAATCTTCTTTTCAAATTATTTTACCAGCATAAAGATGCATGTGCAGCAAAATCCTGTGAAGACACTATTGCAAGCATACATTTCATTTAATTCATGTCCATAAACGCATATGCACATCAAGAGAGATAATAGTGCAAGCAAGATTGTGCCCTAGTTCTAACAGCCTGAAACGAAAAGACGGAGACGCCCAGGACATACATGCCAGCCAACACAGCCAAAGGATGAACCAGATTTCACCACCGGCAAGCGAGAACACCTCAGCGCTAGGAAGTTAGATTGATAGAACTCACCAGAAACAGATAGTAGGCGATGCCGATCTAAGAGCACGGAGAGGCCCTGTCCGACCAGCACTCGATACCACCTCAGGAAGACCATGCCGTTAGCGCAGGAGACCAGTGGCATGCTCCAGGGCCACATCCAAGGACAGGGAGTCTGTGCCGTAGTTGTGCTAGCAGCAGCAGCTCGGGGAAAACACCGGCAACAGCAACTCGGGCAGTTGGAGCTTCCAAGACACTCAGCATTCCTACGCAACTTCACCTCTACACCATTCTGCAGAACCTGCATTTGGAATAATATATCAGGGACTGGAACAAGCTACACCACATGTGGAGCTTGCCGGCTAGCTTACTATTCTTATAAAGCAGAATGCAAAAGACAAGAAGCAAATAGCAAAGCTCACATGCACCACATAGTCATAAGGTCTGCCACATTGTAAAAAATCATTCATGTAGATTATCCTAGGTATAATTTCTTATATTGGGTATTTGAGCCCATAGAAATTCAAATTATTGTTCATCGACTTGATATAGCTGGAATCACAGAACAAGAACAGGAAAAAGAAGAGGAACCCAAGAACTTACCAAAACCAAAGAGGTGTAAAGGCCACGCTGGCCTCGGCGCCATCATCTGCACCAGCAAGTCGTTCAATTCGATCAGATTGTAAATGATAACAGAAAAAAGAAAGTTAAATCACCATCACACATGCACAAAGGAAAAAATACCACGTCAGCAAAGAGCTACCATAGTCCATAAGGAATATCTAAACTTCACCACCAGCATATTTATATACAGACAAAGTTGATCACAACCCCCGGACCATGACAACAGCTAGAAATAAATTCATCAGTGAAAGAATCACCAAATCCTTATTCGATGAGATCTTAGATGCATCGTTACTCAATGTACACAACAACCACCAATCAGTAGTTGGCGGAGTACACTTTATCAACGTCTAGCCTTTAATCAATAAAAAGATCTCAGCGGTGTTCTAAATATTGTATCTTACATAGCAAAGAGAACGTCATATCCTAGTTTAATAGTCAATTACGACACTAATGCTCCACTATTTTCATTGGCATACACTAATGCAGCCTTGAATCCAGCATCTGCACATTTTCACATTCAATTTCTTAGCAATTAGAAGCTAAATGGCCAGATGACCAATATCTCCATAATTCAAATTATTGTTCACCATCGACTTGATGGACGGAACACAGCAAAGCCACAGTTCTATATAGTTGGAATCACAGAACAAGTACATGAAAAAGAAGAGGAACCCGAGAACTTACCAAAACCATGGAGGTGTAAAGGCCACGACTACCACTATCGTAGCGAGTTAGGACGGAGGTGAAGGAGGATGTAGTCGAAGCCGAGGGCCTACAATCGCGCGCTAGGCACAAGAGGCCACGTCCAGCACAGCAGCAGCACAGTAGGAGCCGGAACGGCCAGATCCGGCGCCCATGGCTCCCTCCTGGCCAGCTCCACTTCATAAAAAATAGTGCTACATTTTGATAAGAAGATAGTACCATACCATTAAGTTGAATCCATGTTGATTTCAGAGGTAGCATATTCATCAATTGGTCTCCGAATTTCAGGATCAGCAACCACATTTGCTAGATCAAAAATTTCAGAAACATTTGCTTGTTGAGTGTCCTACAATATTGAAATCAAAATCAATCTTTGAGCAATCTCTTGCACACTATTACTCACTAATCACTATACAAGTAGACATCAAATATAAAACCTCAAATCGAAAGAAGAAATTAACCTGCTCATGGCATGTCCTCTTGAGATTTCTGGAGGCCTCGTTTTCTTCCCGAGCTAGAGCCATGGCTGTTGCGGCTTCTTCCTCCTCGAACTGGAGCCAGTAGGCCTCGTCGTCCATCGAACTATCAAAGCAGCCGAGCCACCCGGAGCAGGGCCGGCCGCCCAAAGCAGAGACAAGGCGCAGCTGCGCTGGGGCAGGGACTGGCGGCGGGGCGGCGGGGCTTCGCGGCGGGCAGGGCGTGGGATTTGCGACGGCGCGAGTCAGGGGAATGGAGCAGAGGGAGGAGCGACGGGCTGGGGAATCAAGCAGGGGAGAAGCATGGCTGGGGAATCGAGCAGGGGAGGAGCAGGGGAGGAGCGGCGGTGGATCGAGCACGAGCAGGAGCAGGGAGCAGGGCGGAGGCGCGGAGCGAGCTAGGGATTGGGTTGGTGGGGAATCGAAGAAGCGAGGCTGCGAGGGGATCGACCGAGGCAGTCCTAGACCGAGGGGAGCGAGGGTTTGGTCGAGTCAGACTAGAGACGGTCGTTCTGCCAGTTTTTTTTTCTTTTTTTATCCCTCACTTTGACGTATATTGAGCGTAGATACATACTGAATACCTATAGTCAAAAAAATCACAAAAGTTGAGGGGGGCGGCCGCCCGCCTCGCCCCCCTGGTGGCGCCGCCCCTGCCTGCAAATGATGGACGAACGTAACCATCGATTAACATAACAAGCCCCCAAAGTCAGAACTGAAGGGGATAACCAACAGAATAGTTATAAATTTTGCATTGCATAGTAACACGAGTAAACAATATTCATAATAAAAAAGCCAAGCAAAAATGATTGATTATACAAATATTCATCATGGCAACGCTTTGTAGTAGTCTACTACATCTTTCTAGTCACAACCATAAAAGGTAAAATAATTCTAGGAACTGGTACTTCTACATATGGGGCCAACCATATCAGGTACTTGTTTTATTTGCGCTGAGGAACCATGACATGTAGTTGTCACACTATAAAGGTTACTACTGATGGTTCTTCAACTAAAATTCAATCACCCAAAGTGTTGTTCTCTTGTTACCACATTAGACTAAAAACATCCACCCATATCAATGGCATAAACAGGATTGAGAGTTCATTTTTCCCCAGTCAGAGAGCTGCAAGCCCATCTTCCACTGCTGTGTTCGAATATTATCGTTTGATCACTGGCAAAACAAACCTTTCCTAGGAAGAAGAGGAAGCAGGCACGATTGACAGACACCAAGAACTTCAGCGTGCGTGAACCCCTGGTTGTCGTTGTTGTTTCTGCTTGCACGGCAGAGGATGGCTTCCTCCAAGATGGTCCTATGTGCTTTGTTTTGAACCTGGAAATATAGAAGAAGTTTCAGCAGTGTGTATGCATAAGCAGCAACAGATGGGGGGGGGGGGGGGATGAGCACATACATTTCCTACGCATCACACCACAACGAAGTTTTTTTATTTAGTGAAAACAGATTTCCATCAACAAGTTATTTATCTAGATGGTGATGTCCTGGTTAAGTTGAAAAAATTTCTCTTGGGGTAGGAGGACAATGCATGGTGTACATGACCTATGTAGTCATACATATGAATCAGGGAGCTGGGCATGGTGTACGTCTAAAAATACAGTCCACATAGTAGTGTGACAAAAAAAAACTGCTGCTGCATATCAAGCAAGGATCATAAACACACTGTAAGCAAGCCTAAAGACATACACTGCGAGCATTAGAGTCCCTACACAAGAAAAGAGGAGACGGTGACCTCAGAAACTGAATCTTGCTTGACTAGGAAGGGGAATGGATGTCGGGTGGCAACTTACGGACGGTCGTTCGGCAGCAGCCTGTCGTTGCCATCGGAGGAGAGCAAGCAGCCTTGTAACTTGGTGCAGGCCCAGAAACAAACCAACTATTCTTAAGAGTTGTAGATTGAAACATTCTTAGACATAATTAACATCCTTCATTTCCATTCCCTCCTTCATGGGGGAATAAACCAACAATAACCCCAACATTCACAACGGTGCATGCCTCGTCAACATAAGTTGTTGCAACAACTCCTGTAGTGCACCAAAAAAAGGTTTAAGGATCAGCATGGATCAGCAAGAAAATGACCCCACAAAGAGTTGTGATGCTGTAAAAACAGAAACAAATTGAATGAATCAGCTTACTCATGAGAAGTGGAAATGCGGCATCAATCAACTCCATCTTTACACCATTAAGAGCTTCAGCAGCTGACACATAATATCCATAATGTGCAGAATAACCAGCTGGTCTCTCTGCCAAGCATAACTCCCCTAGCAATCACGGGAAAGAAATTGTGCTGCCCAACAAAGAAATAAGTCAGCTCCTGCTACTTAATAAAATTACCACAATATCAGAGAAAAACTCAATTTCGTCCCATGATACAAACTGTAACATAATACCATAAGCATATCAAACAACATGCTAGATTAATTACAGAGCGGGTTTCAAAACCATCCTTGCTACGCACCTCTAATCAAACTTACAAAGCCATTGCCCAGCAGGAGCAATCGACACTCTTAAGGCCAAGCAAATGAGCACAAAGTAGTGAAGACCGCTCCTCCTAGGGCAAGCTATCAACAATGCATCACATTACAGTGTAAAAGAGAGATGACCCAAAACTAAATACAACACCATTTAACAAACTTGACAATAATAAGCTTCCTCGAGCAAGCCATTTGACAAGAAGAAGGTACATACATGAAGAGGATCCTCAGGCAGGCCATTTGATGAGAATAGTAGGCTGGTATGCACCAAGCATAACTCGCCTAGCAATTGCGGGACCTGGAGAATATCCAGTTTCTCCTGCCAAACAAAGAGATAAGTCAGGTCATGCTACATTACAAAATCCTCTAAATATCAGAGAAGACTCAATTATGTCCATGATACAAGCTTCAACTAAATACCTAAATCATATCAAGCAGCACTTTACGAAAGAAAGACAGAGTGGATTTCAAAAGCATGCATACTTGCTACCCACCTGCAATCAAACAAAACAGAGCCATTGCCCCAGAAGGAGCAATGGACACTCTTAAATGCAAACAAATGAGCACCAAGTAGTGAAGATTGCTCCTCCTAGGGAAATCGCAGCCAGTTAGGATACCATGCCATGCAACTATATATCAACCATGTATTTGATTACAGATTTACAGTGCACAATAGATTATAACCCAGAACTAAATGCAACACCATTTTAACAGTAATAAGCCTCGTGAGGCAGGCCATTTGACAACAAAAATGTGCATACAAGTACTGGAACTTTAGGGTACATTAGATTTCTGCCCTACAATGGAAAGAAAAAAAGATGAGACAACACAGGTAATCATTTTGTTTTGGCGGGCGCTCTTATGAAATAGGCCGTAGCCCCACTTTATAAATAAAGCCTCAACGGCCGAACCGATACAATGTGATGAGGGTAACCTCTTACAAAGCAGATCAAAGATAGGAAAAAAGATACACAAGAAGAACCAAACTTGCCACCGAGGACATTGGAACAGCCCGAAGGGACGAGGCTCCACGACGACGCCCCCAAGAGGGTAACGACGTACCACGCCGCCATCATCGAGACCGAGATGGTCAAGGGTTTTCACCCGGAACCCTAACGCCACGAAGGTAACCACAATAGCGCCCCCAAGAGGGTAACGATACCCCGCAGGCAACACCGCCATTGGCGCCGGAGCGCAGAGCTTTCGCTCGGAAAAACCTCCGCACAACGTTCGCACAGACGGATCGCCCACTATCCCGAGAATGGTCTCCCGACCACGATCTGGGAGTTGCCGCCACCAACGCCAGAGACCCCCACTGCCCGCTT
This sequence comes from Poa pratensis, assembly GCA_947311845.1. NCBI lineage: Eukaryota > Viridiplantae > Streptophyta > Magnoliopsida > Poales > Poaceae > Poa > Poa pratensis. The sequence goes on from CAMZMU010000070.1 coordinate 34,773,698, forward strand.
CTCGCCATCCACACGGCCAAGAAGCAAGGCCATCACCACTGTCACGCCGCTCGCCGCAGAGACGCCCGTGCAGTCCACCTTCCAGAGCCGCCGCCCGGCGTCCGCAACTTCAAACCGAGGTAGCAACAAGCTGCGAGGTCAACACGGAGGATGAGTGAGGCCGGCGAAAGATCGAGGCCCGCGAGGGTGACATCCGCAACCGATAGGAGGAGACCGCCGTCCTCCACCGCCCGAGGCGGTCGCCGACCGGATGCAGTAGCAGGTCAGTCAGGCCCAGATCAGCCCAGCAGGGCCAGATCAGGCCCGTCCATCCCGCCGCCGCGCTGCAGCGCCATGGTCGCAGATATCCCCCTGCAGTAGAATCCAGACGTGCGCACCGGCCAGGGCCTGTAGAACCCAGATCGGGCCCAAATAGGCCCAGATCTGGGCAGGCAAACCTAGCCATGGCCAAATCCTGACTCAACCTGCCACCGTCGCCGTGCTGCCCCCACCTATCGCCGTCGTGGAGCCATCGCCGCCAAGGCTGTCTCCGGCGAGCCCGCACCTTGGCACTTGTTGAACCACCACAGGGAAGAACTTGCCGCCCCGCCCGAATCTGCTTCACCGCCAACAGCGCCGCCGCAATCCAGACGTGCAAAACCACCACAAGGCCACCACGCCGCCGGGGGCCGCGCCGTCGAGCCCCTTGCCGAGCTTGCCGCCCCGACGGGCCGCCACGGCCCGTGCCGCCACAACCACGAAGGAGGGGAAGAGAGGCCCCGCCGCCGCCAGCGCCCAGGGTCAGCCCGGCGACGCCGTCCGGCGGCGGCGAGGCGGAGAAGAAAGGAGGGAGAGGGGGCCGGAGGAGGGAGGCTAGGGTTCTCTCCCGCGCCGCCCACGGGAGCGACGAGGAGGGAGACGGGTCTAGACGGCTTGGCGGGCGCTCTTCCGAAATCTTGTTCGGCGGCGACATGTACTAGCTGGGTCCACGGGAAAATGCATTGATCTACCACCTCGTGATAGATAAAGGCAATCATTCCATTTATGAAATAAGGACGCATGTCATAATCTTTATTCTTGTATCGATAAAACCCGTGTGGTGCGCATACAAATGGTACATGTATGTTATACTAATTAGTATGCATGTAGGTTGATATTTCGATCGTGGCTATTGAAAGACTGGAAATTTCAGTCTTTGTAATGCCTACTTAGGTAATCGGTAGTAACAAAAATTGGGCGAGGAAATTAGAAAATTATGTGTGTTGAAAAATGGCTGGAAACCTCCAAGCCTTTTATTCGTGTTGGACTTTGTATTTTACTAGTGGTATTTGGCGCGGCGCACGCCGCGCCCTTGATGTCAAATTTTGATGATGGTTTGGATTTTTTTTTTTAAAAGAGAAATGTTCAGATTTAAATTGTTTGAAATGAAGACAAAATGTGTGAGTCTTTTGTAAGGCATTTTTTTTGGAATCTTCGAATTTGATTTTCGGCAATGTGGCACGTAATGTTAGCATTTTTTGTGTGTTGTTATGTTGGTATGTCTCCATATTTTTTTTTGATGAGTATGTTTGAATAGAAAATTCTTGATGAATTAATATATTTACATTTTTGATATATGTAGATAACGGTTTTTCTATAGCATTTTTTTTATATTCTATGGAATGTCGGAATATTCGCGTAAATTTTGGCCAAATTAGAATATTCAAACATGTTTTTACTTTTGTGTGAGTATGTAGCAATTTTGACGATCATTTTTTTATATGTTTTGTACACTATTCAAATGTTTAGTAGTTTGAAAAGTCCAAACATGTTTGTATTTCGACGTGAACATTTAATCGAGATTAGGAGAAGTGCACATGAACTATCTCCAAATGCTGGTAATTTTTTTTCTTAATTGGAATCAGGAAAAAGGCATGTGGATCATCTCTAAATGTTGACAAAATTTGTATTTTCACTTTTTTTAGCGTGCCGTCACGCCACGTCCTTGGTATTTTTTTGTGCTATACTTTTTTTTTGGTAACCAAAATGTTGGCTAAATTGGTGTGTTGGAACATTTGTTTGTTTTGTTATGAATAAGTAGCATTTTTTGCATGCATTTGTGATGTGTTGTGTACAATATTCAAATAGTTGAAGGCTTGAAATGCTCAAACATGTTTTATTTGAACGTCAATACTTAATCAAAATCAGAACAATCCATTTGAATTTGATTCCATATTTGGGGAAAGTTTGCTCGTGTCGAGTTGAACTGCTAGCCAAATTGAAATATTGAAACAAATTTGGTATTTGTTTTGAGTGCACTTCGGTTATTTTTTATGAGCATTTTGGTTTTTATTTTACGGAATATCGGAATATTCGCTCAAATGTTAGACAAATTGCAACTTGAGAGCATGTTTTCTATTTTGTTATTGTAAAGTTGAACAATACATGTAGTTCTTAGATAAATGACGCCATTATTAAGTCAGACATGAAGCATTTGGAGTGTTGTAAAAAAATGATTCCATTATCATTTGTTTAAGAATTTGGAACATTGCATAAAAAGTCTTTTTCTTTTTTATCTATTTCTTTTGTTTAAACAAAACTCTGAATATTTCATATTTCTTTTATTTTTTGTAGACCATAAGAAAAGATTCGTTCAAATGAAATATAAACAGATTTTATATTCCATCATTAAGTAGACCCCATCCGCGTTTGTGTGATTTTTTTTTTAATTTTGAAATGTGTAAATAAGTTCGTATTTTGGCATTAATAAGTATTATTTATTTTTGTGAGCATGTAGATATATTCTATAGTACCTTTAATATTGTAGGAAGTTGTAATATGCAAATATACTTCTATCTTCCAAATAATATTTAATGTAAGTACATTGTTAGTAGTAATGCATTTTTTTTTGAATTCGAGTCTACAATTCGGGAAAGTTCATTTATATTGCATCTAAATATTGACTATTTTGAATTCTGTAAATATGTTTTGTGTTTTGCCATAGATGGTTAGTGTTGGTTTTTATGGGCATTTGTTATACTAGTCGTTAACCCGTGCACCTGCACGGGCTAGTATTTAACACACATATTAATATTCAATATTATATAGTAACTTTTTACTTTCAAAAAATATACTCATGGTTGGTAGAGTAAACTACTCAATCACGTATAAGAACGTGCTACATGATATTTTATTCTAAACTTACTTATACGATACATCAAGCTTATAAATAGCTAATAGCAGTGATGAAGAGAAAGTTGTCAAAAGTCACCAAATTGTCTATATATCTTCTACTGCAGAGGGTTATTAGGTTTTCTCTCATCGAAGTCAATAAGAGTCCTCCATGACGTTTTTTTAGGTCCTCCGTGACGACTAAGAGTGTGCTTGCGTCTTTTGATGCAGATGCCCTAGCTTTAGGTATAACTGGTGAGTTAATTCTTACAAAAGTAACTTGGATGCACGCAAACTATCTTAATGGTACTTTCTACTGTTTGTCAATGGTTTAATGTTTACATGATTTATTTCTTATACTCAAGCATGAGAGATTACAATTCCTTTAATACCATTGGACACATGCGTCCTGTAAGAAAAACTTAGGAATCTTTTCTACTTTCAGAGGTGCATTTACATGATTTATTTCTTATCCTCAACCTCAAGCATGAGAGGTTATAATTCCTTTAATATCATTGGACAAATGCCTTGTAAGAGAAAGTTAAAATAATAATTATGATGTTACTCCCTTTTTTTCTACTCTTAGAGTGCATTGCGCAGATCAAGTTATACTCCTGATAAGGCTTCGGCTTCTCTGTCCCTGAAGTGGCAGGCACCGCGTGAGGCTGGCTTCACAGAGCAGCGCACACTGCCCTCTTCCAACGGTGGAAGGATAACAGGCCGCTGCAACATGGTCTGCTCTGGCTCAGGCTCCTTTCATAACAAACCACCATCTTTCTTGAAAAGCTGTCAAAACAAAGTTATACTCCTGATAGGAGAAAAAAGATTGAAAGAGTATTTTCTTACATAAATCATGAATATAAATTTACCTCTTGGTTTGAGATCATCTCTGTTCTTCATAACAAACCTGCTCATGTAAGGCGAGCTAACCTTGGAAAATAGGCTCATGTAGGCGAGCTAACCTTGCATAACAAACCTGATCATAACGAATACAACTAATTATGCAAGAAAAAACCATAAATAAGGACATGCCAGTTAGTCTAGCATACTTTGACAGAGGAAATTCGTTGGTCAACCCTGAAACATGCCCTCAAGGATAAGTTCGAACAACTCTTTGCATCCATAACTACAGAAAAACAGTTGTATGCCATGCATACATAACACTTGGTTGAAGCCCAAAAAGAGACTGGGCAACGTTATTCCCGAGTGTTACGCTTGGCAAAGAGGGCTCCGCTTAAGCATCAAAGGAACTATACGGTTCTTATGCTTGGGATCCGAAAAAATTGATTCTACAGACAATTAAACTCCTTGGACTGCAAACCTTATGTGCACAAAACTAAATTTATCTCTCTAGTTGGATCTGCAGAACATAAATCCAACGGATGATTAGTTTTAGTTAGTTCTCGATCTAATAAGATACTGGCGGAGAACAATAACAAAGTTTCAAATAAACATATCTAATAAGCTGTAAAACAACATAATTTTTGCTAGAGAACCTAAAGTTAATTAGTACACAGTCCAGAACGCTCATAAAACAAATCAGGAACAAACACTTCTATGTGAATATTTCGTGCTTGGAAAAGACATAGCTAATAACCCAGGAATTAAATTCGTCGTCCGTCGGCTTCGTCGCTACTGCCGATCCCCGGCTGGCTACAACTCCCCGAAAAGTAATCTCATGGGTTCAGCTAATGGATGTTGCTACACGTCGAGCTTCCGGCACATATCGATTAGCCCGTCTAGCTAGCATTGTACATAGCACCAGATCGATCAGTGGATCAATCAGGCCAGCTTATGATTTGCAACTACATAAGAAGTTATGAACTTTGTGACTCACACAATAGAAACAGAACACACCCTCTCTGAAATTAATGTGCACGTGTAGAGATTATACTTCCACTACTTCTTCCAGATCTGAATCTTAGCTGCCTATATAGTAGTATATTTTGTCGTGGATGAAAAAAAATACTTTTGTACAATTCAAAGATATGATAACTTCAAACCAAATTGAATTTGGGATTTCATGCCACATGTTAAATCTGTCATCCTGTCATTATCAACCAATTTAAGTACCTTCCGTGAATGTATTTTTATTTCGTCCCAAGAAGTTTGCAGTAAGAGAGAGGCCATACCAAGAGAAGAGGAGCCTATTTCAGAAGAAGTGCAACATCAAATAGAAGAGAGATCTCAGTCAAAGTCTGTTTTGGACTGAGACAACATTAAAACTGCAAAAAGGGAATCGTGGAGAAGTAATTATTTTTTCACTTACGGGGTTGGATCACAAAGAGGTATTGAGGAGAGACGATAATCTAGAGAAACAAACAAAGCATATTCAGCAGTACTGACGACATAGCACACCACCGGAACAGCCGTTACCATCGGTTATGAAGACTTGCTCCTGGATTTTGTAGACTATGCAATAATACACCGAAGAAAATTTGAATATAAAAATGAAATATATTACTGAATCCCTTATATGGAGGTTACTCTTGATGCAAGTATCCATCAAACTACCTAAGTTATATTTGAAACAAAACTAAGCTTCTAGCAGTACAAAACCATTAGAACTTACAGAACCCAACAAACCTGATGGTACGTACAGATCACTATCAGTGATCAAATTCAGAGCACCCCATTAATGTGCTATTAGATGCCAAGTCATTAACTTGTTGCAGAAGTATCAGGATACAAACGTATCTAGCATGGTCTCTTACAGAACCCAAGAAATTTCAAAATTGATTATGACTTAAATTTATCTTCGGTCCTAATAAATGCCTCATAATCCTAAAATAGAAAAGATAATTTGAAGAGTATATGCTCCTATATTGTAACTTTAACATTGCAGAAAACGCACGCCTACAATATTGCAGCATATGAAGGTTTATAAAAATTGGCTGCAAGCAAAAATCTTAGCACTGCATATCATATTGCATCCAAGGCTTGCGTATCAGAAATATGGCATTATTGACGAAATTACCATTCTATGGATCCGAGTCTGCATCAATTTCTTGTGTTTTTTTGTCGATCCCGAGTGGTAAAAGTTACTGACAGCTCAACAGCCTTGCTGCTTTCAGATCAATGCAACAAAGGGTAAAATAGAAAGCATAACTATGTGGACGTGATCTATTTGCTTGGACGTAAGACTGTAAGGCGAGCCAAGAAGAGGTGATCCAGCCAAACCTGCAACAGATTGTCATGCCATCTTTGCGTTGGGATGGCGCCTGTGGTAAACAATCTGCAATTGCAGAGAACTCGAGGCGTCGCAGCGCCCGGGGACTGAGTGGAGAGGCGACGACAGATCCAGCAGAGCCGTGCTGAGAGGCGGTGACGTTGGCGGCAGGAGGGAAGACGGCAGATCAAGCGGCACCATCAAGGGCAGTAGTCAGCTTTGTAAAGGACGCCATTGGCGATAGTCAGCAGGTCACAGCTCACAGATTCCATAGATGAATTAACTGGAGGCAGTTCAGTACGTGCATACCACTCCATGGCTGCAAAGATCAAAATCGGCCATACTCGCTAGATTGAGGAGAATGCAAGAATTTTTTGAGAAGAGATGAGAATTAATTAGGGATACCTAGAACTCACACGGTGTGACGTGGGATCAAACCCCTTGACGACAACTGTGGTTTTAGATGCGGCAGGATATCAAGGAAGCATCGCTGGATCCGATTGAACATTCGCCATGGTTGGAGGGCCAATGAAGTTGTGGAGGTCTCCATCACAGGCGGCGCGCCGGCGGCCGGCGGCAATGGTCGAATATTATTTTATTAGAATAAGAAAATGATCGACTATGGATGTGTATGCTTCCAGGACTCTTACCGACTATAGCACTTACGATCTTTCCATCCTATACGTAGAATTTACATCTTACGGTTATTTTTGTTGTTTTCTCCAGGATTAACGTGGTGTCTCATATGGTGCCTCCAATTAGTAAATATAAGATAGTTTAGAGAATATCCAAATATATAGCAAATGGAAGTATTTAAATACGTTTCTTTGTTGGCATGAATTTTTAAATGTAATTAAAAAATTGTATCTGAGTTATGTAAAAATGGTGACCAATTTTAAAATTTTGAAATGGTATGGTAATTTCGAATAGTTGGCAAACTTTAATGTTTCATTATGTTTGTATGTTGGTCTAAATAATTAATTTAGATTCGCAATCAGAAGATGTGCACCGTATGAGCATATAGTAAAGTGAATATATAATTTGAAGAATTGCATCTGAATTTCATATTAAGAGGAGGTTAATTTAGTTTGCTGGCAATTTTTTACTTAAAATTCATAATGGGTGGAAATGCACATCTATTGAATTGGATTCCATAGCTAGAGTTTTTTTTTTTTGAAATTAAGCTCCATATAATTGGAGCAAGTGTATATAGAATTTTGCTATTTTTTTTTACCAAATTTAGGTGTCTAAATTTTATTTTATTTTGGCAGAATTTGTTATCATTTATTTTTTGTGATGTTTGTGGTCAAATAGAGTTTTAGAATATGTGCAACCTAGATTGTATTCAAATTTGAATTCTTTCAGTGTTTACTAAATGATTAGGTTTGAAAGTCGTATGAAATTTTGATATGTTCAAATTTATAATTTTTGTTGGAGTGCTGAGATATGGTTGTTATTCAGATTTTGAAAATTGTTCAAGTTGGGGTGTTTTCTAAGCTCGGATCATTTTTGGTTTGTGAAATGCCCTTGGTGGATTTGCGAGGCATAAATTCGGTCATATTTTGTAATTAGTCAGCATATTTTTTTTTGTAATCGTTTTGATGAATTTTTTCAATTATTGCTGGTGGATATAGCTGCGTTTGGTTTGTAATAAAATATGTTGTTATGGAAAATATTTTTAGAACAGCTATTTCTAAATATTTCCGTTCGTACTATTTTATTTTGGTATATTTATTCCTATCGTATGAAAGCCCATCATATAAATGGGTAATTATATGTTTAGAATATTCAATTTTGAAAATTAGTAATATTTTAGAAATAGTCAGCATTTTATTTTGTTGTGACCGTTTTGATGATTTTTTTTTGATTTTTTTGTGGGGGATATAGTTGAAGTTACTGCTTTGGCAGCATGTAGTAGTTCTGCAAAATTGTCTAAACACCGTAAGGCAGTATATATGAAGTTTTTAAAATTATTTATACCTCAGTATTTACATGTGTGGATTATTTATTTTGATATTTGTAAGCCCATCTAAATATGAGATATATTGTTTCTTGACTGCTATTGGTTTTCTAAAACAGTTGGACACATTTTTTGTAGATTAGCACAATTCAAAGTGAAAATCCAATATTGTTTTAGAGCAGTGGTGGTTCAGTAATAATGAAGGCCACACAAATTAACATTTTTGAAATATGCAAGTTGGACATGTCTGCAAACATAGTAACCTAACACTGTGTTTTTTGGTGTAGGCAAATTTTAATAATTTGAATGAATGAATTTAGTTGTTTGTGCGCATATTTGGAGGCAGTTTAGTTAAATTATCGCGAAATAATTTTTTTTTTTGGAATGGTGTAATAAGGTGTGAACTGTTATAAATTGTTTGAATCATTTAAAAAAAATTGTAGTTTGATGGAATTAATCTGTTTGAAATGATGGAATAAGTTGTGAAGTGGTTGAATATTTTTTTTTAATCATGTTTTTTTGAAGAAAGTTCCAAAACATTTGAAATGGCTATTTTGTTTTTTGCCATTGGAGTTGTATTTCGTCACATATGTAAATACTATGTATTTGGAATACCCTGTTTTTTTTTTAAATCTCAGAAAAAAAAACCACGTAGTAGGCCGGCAAGTAATACATTTAATCTCGTGGGCAATTTTAAATGTGCAAATGTGTTTCATTTCTTTCGCGAATTTCGATGAATTCTATTTTTTTTGAAGTAAGTAGCATTCCATTTTGTTTTTCTTGGAACTAAGTACTACAAATAAGTAATTTTTTTTTGTTTTATTGAAATGAATTTGAAGACGGAAATACAGGAAATATCTGCCATTTTTTTGTATTTGAACAGGTGTAACAGTTTTTTTTCTTTCTTTGTGGGAAAAGGAAAGTAGGGAAAAAAAAAGAGGGAAAAAAATAAATAAAAGATGTTCGAGTGTGTTTTTTTTTTATCTGTTTTCCGTGAATTTTTGATGTAGCTCAATTCGTTTGCAAGTAAGTAGCATCCCTTTTTTTTTGCAAATAAGTAGTACAAATAAGTAATACGTCTAACATCGTGGTCAATTTCAAATGTTCAAATGTATTTCTTTTTTTTTTCTTCGCGAATTTTGATGTATTCCAAATTATCTGGAAGTAAGTAGCAATTCATTTTTTTTTATCGGAACTAAGTACTACAAATAAGCAGTAAATTTATTTGTTTCTGAAATGAGTTTGCAGAAGGAAAATACGGGAAATATCTGTATTTTTTGTTTGTATTTGAATAGGTGTAATAGTTTTTTTTTTGTTTGTGGGAAAAGGAAAATAGAAAGAAAAAGGAGGGAAAAAAAATGGGCCAAGCGAGCTGCGCACGCCGGCCAGGCCCAGCAGCGGCCCACCTAGCCATCTCAGGCCCGCGGGGACGTCAGCATGACGTCACCCGTGGCCGGGGCCGGGATGTGGCAGCACACAGGCGCGGCGGCGACCGCGCCGCCGGCGACGACTCACGGCGATGCAGGACCTGGGAGCGGGCGCATCGGCTTCACGTCGTCGCGGGGAACCCGCAGCGGGCGGCGCCGCTCTTGTTTGGTCGCCGGAGCGGCCGGGTCGGCGTGCGGAAGCGGCGGCGAGCCGCGGGCGCGTCCGCGGCGCCCCGGGACGCGAGATGCGGCGAGGAGGGGTAGGCGGCGACGGCGAAGACGGCCATGCGCGTGGATGTGGACGGGGAGGGCAGGACCGGCGAGGACGCGCGGCGGCGGCGGTGGCGGCGTGCGGCCGCGGAGGAGGAAGGTGGGGGTTTGTGACGTTTTTACAAAAAAGAACCGGAAGTTTCGCGTAATTGGAAAAAGGTCCCTCGCGGCGAATTTTCTGTGAAGAGTATGGAATTTTCGCCCCCCCCACGTGCTTCTCTGCAAAAATCGACGGCCCGCTGTGTCGCTGACGTGCGGGACCCACCACGCACTGTAGCACACTGTAGATATCTACAGTACGAACTGTAGCTATCTACAGTAGCGTGGGGTGCTCTCAGGCCGAGAAATTGCCCTCCTATTATACAATCGATGATTACGTACAAACTATATAATGCCTACATACATTATCACTAGTAGTGAAAGATGGACAAAAAACCCAAAAAACAGGCAAACTATATCAAGTAAACGAGCAGGAAAAGTGTCAATGAAAACGGGAGGGAAACAACGAACTCTTATAACAAGCGGGAAAACTACCAAGTAAAAAACACACGAAAAACTCCCAAAACGAAAAACGGGCGGGAAAACTGTTGTAAGAGCTGCCAGATCAAAAACGTGCGGGAAAATGCCAAAACAAAAAACTACCTATCTACAAAGATTGTTGGGCAAGCTTTCGCTACATCATACATTCAATATACCAGGCATCTACCGGATCTGGGACTCGAACCCTACTCCCAAAAACCGGAAGAGTATACAAACCGAACTCTCAGAAAGTACCGCTCACGAAAGAAGAGATTGACGGTGAAATATCCGGATAGCTAGGTATCCTAACACAATGCGACAACCACTAGATGACACACCTATCATTTCATGCATAAAACAGTAACATGCAATGGCGAGCCGCTATATGAAATGGTATAGGTAATGCATAAATAATTACACGCGTCAATGAAACGACTGATATGATGATATATATAATTAATATCCTGGCATGAAATAAGGACCCTGAAATGCGTGATATTTTTGCGAACTGTGATAGCTTTTTGTCTTTGTCAAACTCACGGGCCCGTTGGAGGGGCTAGACGACCTTTTTGTGGATGCACTGTTTTTTTGTGCACAAGTTATCATATAGGGCCGCAAAAATGTTTCCTGTGAAAATTATATTTTTGGGAAACGTAACTTCATGAGAAATTTACAGCTTTACCGGAATCACCTCGTCAAGAGCTCGTATGTAGAAGTTGTGCTCACTAAAATATACTGGCCTATCATTTCATGATAGATAACGTGTGACCAAATAAATCACAGGCAATAGTTGTCTCCTAGCATAAAGGGTTAAAACCTGATGACGAGACGACAGATAAAATGTTATAAAATAGCTATCTCCACGCATGAAAGGAGGGTCCCGATAACACGTAGCGATGAGTGATGAGTGGGTACATGAAATGACGGTTCTTATGTTTTAGTTTCATGAATAACAACGGGCAATAATGGACGACGGATAAAATAATTGACATTGCATAAAATAACAACGCGACAATGAAATGACATGTAATAACTATCTAGCTCCATGTCGATTGTGATGTCATTCTCTGGGGTTACAGAGGGATTAGCAACAACCACCTCTTGTTCTTCTACCTCGCAATCCCGCACGCGATGCTCCAGTGTCTTGATGCCAAAAGGTTCAACCGCCACCGCCCTCGCCTGCGTCGGACCCGATAGCTCGTGACCTTTGTCGCCGGCTGAACTGATATATTGCCAGCGACCTATCGAGGTGTCGCCTCGTCAAGGAACTCAAAAGCTACATGTCTAGTGTCGTTGTACCCATGTAGTCGCCCTTCTCTTCTTCTCCTCGAAGTCTATACTTCGGGGGTAAGTTACAACCTAAGATAAATTTCCCCCTCCAACATGATTTAGCCCCTCGTTGCACTACTAATGGGTGGCGACATACCACAAGAGTGAGGTGCGTGGTCTTCCTCTTGAACTGACACATACATTATTTGTCATGCAGCCGACGTGACACGAACGGTCTTGCAAGGCGTATCATTGACCGTTTCATGAGTTGTCAACAACATTTTATGTGACACTATAGTCGAGCGAGAGTAGCCTAGCTAGTTGGTGATAATTGGCCGCATATACGTTGTAGAAGAACGAAATGCCTGAGATGTACTTCCTCCGTTTTTTAATATATAATGTTTTATCTTTTGTACACATTCACATGTACATAAATATATGTAGACACATTTTAATTTATATGTTCACTCATTTTAGTGCGCATATAGACAACATGTGTACCAACTAAAACATCTTATATTAAAACACGGAGAGAGTAGATGTTAGTAGCTAGGCTTACCGAGGGAAGACACACACATGGACGATGTGTCTCGGTCTAAATATGTATGCATGCATGCACCGAATTTGCCCCGTTGCACGTATTGGGCCTCATGCATTTTGTTTTCCATAGCACGTGTTCTTCTATATTGTTGTTGTTGTTGTTGATAGAGTATCTCCAACGGAAATATGCAATTTTAACCCCCCTATGTGTCCGCGGAGAAGGGCAGGGCAATCCTCAAATGCCCAACTCTGCAAGTGGTATCGCTCAAATTTCACCTCTTGAGAGCATCTCCAACCGGAGTGGGCAAACCGCCTTTACACGTCCGGGCGGACAGCCTGGGCGCTGGGTTTGTGGCCGCCGGATGCGTACGCACGTTGGATCTGACAGGCCGGACCCACCCAAATTGCATCCAAATATCCCTTTGACTGTCGGCCTCTCCCGGCCCCCGTTTCATTTCTCCCATCACCCGACAAATCTCCCATCCGCCGCCACCATTCGCCCATGGACTTGGAGCCTTGGAGGTGACCGTCCATATTGTGGAGAAGGAGGCTTGGATAAAAATGGAGTTGGAAAAGAAGAAGATGGATGATGTCCTCATGGTTGAACAAGAGAAAGTTAATCTTGCAAAATTAACAGAGGATCATGTTTCAAGATGCTAGGCTCTTGGATGATGAAAGCGCAAAGTGGACCTGTCACATAAAGAAGAAGATCGTCCAGCGTGACCTTGGCGGAATTTGATCCATTGTTGTATTGGTTGAATTGAACGTTGTGTTGAATTATTCATGTTGAATTTTTTTTTTTGCGAAAAAGACCACCGATCTATTGAATTGTTGACCGATGTTGCGGACAATTTGGGGGCGGAATTTGCCCTCTCCAAATGTGCCGTACGTTTGGTTGTTGGACATGCATTGATGCATATATGCATGATACATGGTCACATGGACGAGGGCGAAAACGGCGACGTCGGAGCATGTATTTGCACGTACGTACATGCATGCATGCATCCCAAAAAAAAAAAAGAATGTTGCACGTACGATTCTCATTAACGATCGCTCGGCCTTGTCGCGTAGGTCGTCGTCGGGTCAGACGTACGATTCCAATCAGCCATCGAGCTAGCGAGCAGTGCTAAATGCTAATCGATCCAAGCAAAGCACGCGTGAGAGAAGAAAAGAGAGACCGACCGAAACAGGATGGTCCGTGTAGATCGGCAGGAAAAGAAAGGAGGGGATTGTAGGAGGCGCCGTGGTTGGTGAAGGTCGGCAGGTTCGCCAGCACCGTGCCCGTGGGCAGCAGGTTCGCCAGGCTCGCTGTCGACCACCATCTGCATCTTGCTTCTTTTCTTGCTGCTGCTGATCTCCTTGGAGTAGCGGCGAGGTTCCTGCGGTGGGCCGCTGTCTGACGGAAGCGACAGAGGAAGAAGAAGCAGCTGCCAGTTCCATGATCGATTGCTGTGGGTGATTCGATTGGATGGATGTGTGTGATCAAATAGTAGTCGCTAGCTAGTGATGCATGTGCAAAATGAAGGAACGTGCGAAGAAGAAGATTCTCGATCCAGGAGTGCGCGTTTTGTGCGTGTTGGTTTTCTATTGTTGGATTGCTTATTCTTGCGTGGCTTCGTGTTTGCTTAGGCTGGCAGTGTCGATTGGAGATGGTGAGGTTGGCTTGGGTTGTGTGAGGCGTGACGGCATAGATAATGATGCATTGCATTGCAACGTAACGCAACTGCTTCTTGCATCAAAGGGAAGGAGACCCTCATTCGTGAAATGACTTTTATGTCCTTATCCATTAACTTTATCATACTTTTGATATCTATGAGAACCATTTGTTCAACTACAAGTTTGGATGGATTGTTGTGGCGATATGTCACGATCTACTCTCTCAGACAATTCACTACACTCGGATATGGTTCAGGATACAGGATTGTTCAGCAAGCAAGGGGAGGGGAATCGAGATCCGGGGGTGAGAGAGAGACACAACAGGGGATACAAGGATGAGAGCCGTGTTCGGGTATCTGTTCTTCGATGCTGATGACGTGTGTCGCCTCCACTCTTTTGTAGCCTAGCGAGTCCAAGGAACAGCTGCGTAATGCTGGCTTGCCCTTGGTGTGCGTAGAGACCTCTGCCCAGTCCATCTCTCGGCCCATGTGACGGTGGGCACATGACATTCCCCCCTCCTTAACCTCCGGCTTGCCCTCAAGCCGCAATCAGCAAAAACCTGAAGAATGCCGCCACCAGGATTAGTAATACTAGTTGGAGGAAAGATATTAAAAGTGAAATGAATAAGTCTCCAAATATTTCGTGCAAAAGGGCATGTTATAAACAAATGTTAAGCGGACTCATCAGTATTACAAAAAACACATTTTCTACAACCAGTCCAATGTATTTTTTGGTAAGTTATCTTTTGTCAATAACTCCTTTCTATGAAAAAACCACAGAAAGATCTTACTCTTTAGAGGAATCTTTAGTTTCCACAAGTATTTTCGCAAGTATCTGGTGTGCCTGTTCATGAAATCAAGATATAGAGACTTAACCGAGAAAACACCATTCTGTGTCAGTTTCCACTTAAAAGAATGAGACCCGCATTAATCTCTCAACTAAGTGCAGCCATGAAACTCTTTTGTCACCCAAAATTGCTCTCCTAAAATGAAATTTTATGGGTGTCACGGATAGAACATTGTGGACCGAAATATTTTTATTTACAGCAATGCTATATAGGTCTGCGTATTGCAAAGCTAATGAATTACTACCAAGCTAGACATCTTCTAAAAAACAAGTTTGGTGGCCATTTCCCATGACAAAAGAACCACGTGAGAACAAATCATCTTTAACCCCATGAGCCCCTTCCAAAAAGGAGAATCGGTATGTTTTACTTGAACTTGAGAAAATGTTTTATCCCCCAAATATTTGTTAATCAACAATTCCTACCATAGCCCCTCATCATTCATTAATTTAAACAACCATTTTCTCAAAATACATCTATTTTTAAATTCCAGAACCTCAATGTCGAGCCCTCCCTGGTCCTTCGGATGGCACACTATATTCCATATAGTTAGCCGATATTTTTTCTTTTTTACTATCACTTTTCCAGAAGAAACGAGAGTGATAAAAATCCAATCTTTCCCGTACCTCTTTAGGTATTTCAAAGAAAGATAATAAAAACATTGGCAAGCTTGACAAAACTGAATTAATTAAGACAAGATGTTTTTCGTATGAAAGCATCTTACCTTTCCAATAACCCAGTTTGCGCTCTAAACAATCCTCTATCATTTTCCACTCACGATTAAGTAGTTTCCGATAATGAATAGGGATTCCAAGATATTTAAATGGGAGAGATCCTACGTCACATTGATGCATGTAAAATGCATACATGAACTTTGCACTTTAATTGCTTATATTCCAATCATATTTGCATCATATAAGGGTTATATCAATGTTTTATAATGATTTTTGGGAATATTCATTTATTTCCTATTTTTATGGAATTAACCCTGCACAGGCAGAAAACCCCGTTTTCTTATTTTAATGTTTCAGGGACCCAAACGTCAACGAAATCACCTGGAAATTTACGGGCGTCAATATTTGGAAGGAAGAAGACCTGTGGGCGAAGGAAGCGAACAAACGGAGGTCCGAGGACCAAACGGGGGTGGCCCACGCGGCCAGGTACTGTGGCCGCGTGGGGCCCACTCGTTTGGCCCTCGTGGCTCCGTTGCCATCGATCTTTCGTCCACCGACTCCGTCTTGACCTAAAAACGCCTATAAAAAAGGTCCCCTGGCGTTTCGCGAAAGGAGGCGGCGGAGAAACACAGAACCACGAAACAGAGAGTCAGAAGGCTGCCGCCGGAGAAGATCGGAGGGGGGAAACGCCGCCGGAATCGCCTCCGGAGGGCTCCACTCCCCTCCGGCGTGTTCATCATCAACATCTACAGCAAGATCTTCTCCACCATCATCACCATGATGAAGGGGGAGTAGTCCACCCCTTGGATTTGGGTTTGTGGTGGTAACTTATGTATCTCTCCTCTCGCTTGAGCTTCACTAATTAGTACCGTATGAGCTGCTGAACATGATTATGGTCATCTATGTAATACATTTGTGGTGAATATTGTGGTGTGAGATGATTTGTTATGCATTTACCGTTGTGTTGGAGCTTTTGTGATTTGTCATACTTTGAAGTATGATGTATGTGGGTACGGGATGGCCGATGTGACACGGCATAGGTATTGAGTGACACAGTACCGCCCAACATCCTTTATCTGGGGGTAAAAAGAAAGAGTATGATGTGGGAGTGAAAGAAACCACGCTAGCCTTACGAGGGGTGACCTAGCAACACAAATGAGTATTTCTTTCAACTATGTGTTTTAGGACATATAGCCGTCATAAAAAGCTACCATTAAAACATGACAATTGTGTGTACTTTATCTATAACATGATGATCACCGTAGATGAGAGAGAGAGAGGATTAAGTGAATCCATGAACCATGTCCATTGTTCCTATAAGAAACACACACTTGAGCTTGTCCTCTTGCTACATAGAGGATTGGGCTTTCTCTCTTTGAGAGCTTTCACTTGCTACTACCTTTGTCTTGTCCTCTTGCAAAGAAGAGGATTGGGACACTTTTACATCCATCAAACCAACCATCTTGTTCTCTAAACTTGTTTAGTGCATAATCAACTAAAACTTGTGACACTTTAGTTGTAGGGAATAGATAACTTTTCCTTCTTGCTCCTGCGGATCGATACCTTACTTCCACATTGAGAGGTGCTACAGTGATCCCTTGCTCTTGGGGGTTATCACACATCCAAAAATGTGACCGTATTGTTCTTGCTCCTCCTTTGCTTTGCCAAAACAAAAAAATCGCTCTTGTGAAAGTTTTGATTAAAAGGCCCGAAAGTTGCTAAAAAAAGCTAGAATGAATTTCATATTCACCCCTTGTCTGTGTCATGCTCAAGAAACAAAATCGTATCATGGGCATATTGTAAAATTGATACTCCACCTTCCACCCAAGTGTGGTATCAACCCTCCAACTTGTCCATCCTCCTTTTCCCTTGCTATAAGAATGGCCAACATATAGGCAACTAAAATAAACAACAACGGGGGGAGCAGATCCCCTTGTCGTAACCCTTTTAATGTCTGAAAATAATGACCGGTATCATCATTAACACGAATTTTGACATTGTCGGCTTGCGCAAATCTAGCAATCCATTCACACCACTGTGGTGTAAATCCTTTCATGTGTAGAACTTGTTGCACAAAAGACCAATTTACCTTATCATAGGCCTTTCCGAAGTCTATTTTAAATAACACTCCATTTAACATCTTGCGGTGCATCTCATGAATCGCCTCATGTAGCACCACCAAGCCTTCCAAAATATTTCTACCAGGTATGAACGCTGATTGGGTTTGCTGCACCACCCTACTCACAAATAGGCGTAACCCTATTCGTGCCCACTTTCGTAAAAGACTTGAAACTAACATTTAGGAGACAAATGACCCTATATTGATCGATTCTGCTTGCATCTTATTTTTTTGGGCAGCAAAGTGATCACACCAAAGTTCAACCTATACAATGGTAGATCACCTTCACGTAGCTGAGAAAACATTGCCATCAAATCCGTCTTGATGACCTCCCAAAACATCTGAAAACTCCGCTAGAATTCCGTCTGATCTTGTGGCTTTATTTTGTTCCATATGAAAGATGGCATTGTAGACCTAAAGATGGCATTGTAGACCTCCTTCTCAGTCAAATCAGATACAAGTATACAATTTTCCTCCGAAGATATTTGAGGCATATCCGAAATGTAATTCTCATTCATAGAAAACTAGAAGAATACCCCGCGGGTTCCAGCGGGAATCTATTTGAAAAATTTGAGGACTAAATATTAGTGACGTGGGCAATTATATGGTTGAAAAAAAATGACATGGATAAGTTGCATGAAAGATGTACTATTATTAATTATTGTTAGTGGAGATGACATGAACAATTGATTGGCTAAAATAGTGGGTGATATGGATAGCTTGCATGTTGAGATAGAAAAAATAGTTAATGCACTTAGTGGGTTTTTGCTTTATAAGAGGTATAGATTTATTCGTTGTCGGTGCTGCAAATAAATTCTTATAATATTTCGTAATGAAAACATTAAGATTAGCTTCACCAACAATTCTCCCCTCATCTTGTTCTAGTTGGTAAATTTGTTTTTTCCTATGTTTACCATTTGCAATTAGATAAAAATATCTCGTGTTGTTTCGTGCTTCCTGGATGTGCTTAACTTTTGCCCGTTGAGCCCATTTTGGCTCTTTGTCAAGTCTAAGTTTCGCAAGGCATTCGTCTGCTTTCTTTTTTGCAGCCCGCTCGGCTACACTTAGAGGAACCATTTATGCTTAATGTCTAGCTCATCTATTAAAAGTGTTAATTTTTTTCAACTTTTTATATTCAGCACTGAGATTCTTCGCCCAGCCCCATAAGAACTGTCGAAGGTGACTAATTTTGTATTGCTAGCGCTCCACCGACAAATCACGACTTGATACCGATAACCATTCACGCTTAATCATATCATAGAAACCTTCCTGACGCATCCTAGAAAGTTCGAATGAGAAATGATTTTTATTACCAAAATGAGCTTGGTACCCTGATTTGGTAAGAAGAGGTGTATTTCCCCCTCCATGATGAGCAGGAAATGAGAATGCACTACAGGAATGACTGCATACGCCAACGGCTATACCCTACGCCGACGGCTTTTTGTCGGGGCCGTCGGCGTAGGCCCCGACGAGGCCAGCCCGTCGACATAGCCGTCGGCGTCTCGACCACATCGACAGATGCCGTCTTTGTTGTTTGGTGAGGCCGGTTGCTTCCTGTATCCCATAATTAGTCTTGTATTGGTATGTGTACTGCTCTGTGTATTTCTTTTTTTGCGGTTATGCTCTGTGTATTTTCTTTAACGTATGGATACACCTTTTTTTATGCCTTCCAGCGTGCGTACTTTTTTAAGGGCAAGAAACAGACAAAAAAAGACACATGTTGCTAGTTAGTGTAGTTCCTGAACTGAATATGCTCAGTCGTGCCGGGTCTGATTTGCTAGTCTGGTCTCCTCGCTCCTTGTGTCGGCAATGGCAACAGAAGGGCTGTTCTCCGTCCTGTCACTTGTTGATGAGTGCCCGTGGGTGCCAGAGCTCCCAGTCAGCGACGTGTTGCTCGACCCGTACCCTCCATGGCCACGCGGCGGCGCGTACATGGCCACCGGCATCTCCGGCGGGAGGTCCGGAAGCGGCGCCTCGAACTGGAGAACGCCCATGGCTTGCCGGATGGACGGCCTGAAGCCGTAGTCCGGGTGCACGCACCAGAGACCCACGACCAGAATCCGCTCCATCTCAGCCGCGTTGAACTCGCCATCCAGCCGCGCGTCCGCGGCGTCGAGGAGCGTGCCCCTCCCATACAGCCCCCAGACCCAGTCGACGAGCACGACCTTGCTCTCGTCCTCCTGCGGGACGGCAGGCCTCCGGCCGCAGGCAACCTCGAGGAGGACGACTCCGAAGCTGTACACGTCGGTCTCGGCGCTGGCCCTGCTGGTCACCGCGTACGCCGGGTCCATGTAGCCCTTGGTGCCGGCCAGCATCATGGTCGTGTGAGCGGCGCGGCTATGGTCGATGAGGCGCGCGAGGCCGAAGTCCCCCAGATTGGCGTTGAACGACGAGTCGAGCATCACGTTGCTCGGCTTGACGTCCCTGTGCACCACGCACTGCTCCCACTCCTGGTGCAGGTACATCAGCGCAGACCCGATGCCAAGAATGATCTTGTGCCTGTAAATGTCACATTGTACGGACCACTTAATTCAACATGAGATGAGACTCAGAAACAACTATTCAACTGAGAAATAGAGAGTCGAATTTATGTACCTGGTTGGCCATGCTAGGATTTTTACAGAACTGTAGAGATGGGCATCGAGGCTGCCGTTCGTCATGAGCTCGTAGACGAGCAGGAGCTCGTCGGCTTTGTGGCACCACCCGACAAGCTGGACAAGGTTGCGATGCCGCAGCCGGCCGATGATGGTCACTTCTGCGATGTACTCCCTCCTCCCCTGAGTCGACGCCTTGGAGACCCTCTTCATGGCCACATGGAGCCCCTGGTCACGCAGCCACCCTCGATAGACTGCCCCAAACGCGCCCTCGCCGAGCTTTTCCTGGTCGGAGAATCCCCGCGTCGCCCGCGACAGCTCGTTGTAACTGAACCTCCGAGGCCCTGACCCCTTCTCAAACTCGTTGTCCATGTCTTGGTCGAGAGGGATCTCGACATCTTCAGATGGTGTACCCATCCTTTTCAGATATTGGCGGTAGCCGAGCCATGCGGCTATGGCAAAGAATGCGAACAGACCAGCGGATACTAGCCCCGCTATTAGACCTTTGTTTTTTGTTTTTGAATCTGTCCATAAACACATCGAGTTCATAATGTTCAGGTGGTACACATTGTCCAATAATGAACGATAACAGGAAGATTTTGTTACCCTACATCAACGTCTGGTCAAAACAATTTGTTACGCCTGTATTTGTAGCTCTAAATTTAGGGACTGTCTAACTACTCATAGTGGACTCTGAATTTAGAGACTGCCTAACCAACTGAGTAAACACAGGCCAAGCCACTTACCGGTCATAGTGGACTCGAAGGACCAAGAAAGAATCTGATGCTGTTCGATGAGATCCCCAATGGCGGCCGAGAACCCAACGGCGGCGTCCTGCGGCAGACCGGCGTCCCGCAGGTTGACGTTCGTGCTGACCGTGTACGTACGCTGCCCCGGCGGGTCGTCGAACTGCAGGGTGGCCGAGAGCATGGCCGCTTTAGCGTCGTACCTGACCTCCGTCGACATGACCCCGTTGAAGATCCCGTCCGGCAGTGCCGTGTACTCAGTCGACATGATGTTGTTAATGTTGACGCCGATGTGGCAGTTGGTGTCAGGGGGGTCCCAGCCCGGGTTCCTGAACGCGTCGAACTCCACACCGACAGTCGGCGGGAAGTCGGTGTTTGCGGGGTTGTTGCGGTTGTTGAACAGCGCGAGGAAGCCGGCGGTCGCGTCCGTGGGCATGCTCGGCGGGTAAGGCCCCACGAAGAACGCCATGCCATCACCTCTCTGCAGCGCAAGCAAGGATTAATTAATTAATTAACAAAACGACTTAGAAGCCAGGCATGCCATCAGAGAATTTGCACTTGCCGCGGGGTTGGTGTTGGCGGGCTTGATGGCGAAGGCGAAGTTGGTGGTGAAGCTGGCGACCATGCCAGTGTTGTCGTCCCAGAGGCGCACCGCCTGCCGTGGGCTACGCGGCCGGTGCTCCACCTCCTCGACTGGTTGGTCAGGACGATCCGGTCGAGAGCGGGGGCTGAGTCGTTCATGTACCTGAGATCGGCGCCGGCGAGGACGGCGGGAGCAGAGAAGTTGTAGTTGAAGCTAAGGGAGGTGACATGAGGCAGCCAGATAGATACGATTAGCAGGAGAAAGCACTTGGCTCTTTTCATCGCCATGGCCAATGAATGTTAGGTGCAAGAGCTCATGCTCGTTATAATTTCTACGCTACATATGCACAAAGTTCTAAACCTGCTGCGATAGTCAATGGCCCTAATCTCCTGTCGCATTCGTTGAAAGGTCTTGTAAAGGATTTCTCATTCATCGTATGGTCCTTCCTTCCACGATGGTCACTTGACGTGCAAAAAGCTTTTAAAAGGACGTTTCTTCGATCAACAGCCGGCCTGGTATGCGTATTAGATAGATGTATAGTCGTTCAGAAGTCTACCAATGTACTATACGTATTAGATAGATAGATATAGTACAACCGGCCGGCGGTCCATCCAGTCGATGGCGGGGACTGAGTCCTTGGTGCATTCTTGGTGTAGTCCTCCCTTACTTGATGGTCAGTGGTCACTTGACGCGTGAAAGTCCGCCTGCATATCTACAATTATGGCTCCTTTGATTCGTAAGATAGGGAAATTATAGGAATAAGAAAGCCATAGAATTGAATGACATGTCTAATTGAATGCTATAAGAAGAAAAAAGTCTTTTTTATTGTGGTGAACGAATTTTCCATGAGGTTAATGTTTGACCCGTAGGATCTCTAGGCTAGATCAATACCGGTAGAATAGATCGATGGGGAGGAGGACGTGTACCTTCTCCTTATAGCAAATCCGCACGGCAAAGGCCCTTCCGAACACGGCAAAGCCTTTGCCGTGTCAAACCGCACGGCAAACCGCACACGGGCTAATACTTGTCGGCAAAGGACCTTTGCCGTGTGCTTTACCCAAACACGCACGGGAAACACTTTGCCGTGTGCCTTCCTCGCGCAGCACGGCATAATGCTGTCAGAAGAGCTGTCAGAAGTGGTCAACCATCTACCCCCTCTTTGTCGTGCTGCTATCTGTGCCGTGAGCCCGGACAAAGTTTGCCACGGCAAACTTTAAATCTTTGCCGTGTGCCTTGCGCCAAGTGCTCACGGCAAAATGCTTCTCTTTGCCGTGATCCTTCCCAGAACATCACGGCAAACTTTGCCGTGTGCTAGCACAAGACACGCACGGTTGCACAGGTGCTCCCTTTGCCGTGTGCTTCCAGCCAGACCACACGGCATATTGGCAATATGGTATCTGGCAAGTTGCCAGGTGCACAGGTGTGCGCCACGTGCACGCTGTGCCGTGCGCCTCCACACGGCAAAGGGCTTTGCCGTGTTCCTCCACACGGCAAACTTACCATATGGCACACATTTGTGCTGTTTTTTGGAAAATCCCTGCAATTCATACAGTTTTGCAAATATGAAAATAACAGATCACAATTCACACACAAATCTGACAATCTGAACATATCACATATCACAATTCACACAAATATGACAATAACTTAAACTCCTCCATAACATATAGATACAATCTCAAACTCCTCCATAATATAAAACGAACTCAAACTCCACATGTAGGTCACAAAGGGATGTAGCTTGCTCAATCTCCACATGTAGGTCACGACGACGAAGATGGACATCATGGAGGAGGAGGATCGTCCTACACGTTTGCAAAAAAATGATGAGTTAGATGTAGTGACCATTGGAGATTCATTGATTGGCTATGTCGATCTAAGTGAGACATGAAGCAAAAAAATGATGAGTCATGACAGGTTCAACTAGTTCAACTAAGTGAGACATGAAGCAAAAAAATGATGACAACTAGTGAGACATGAAGCAAAAAAATGATGACAACTAGTGAGACATGAAGCAAAAAAAACTTGGCTATGTCAATCTAAGTGAGACATGAAGCAAAAAAATGATGAGACATGAAGCAACTAACTAGGTGGAAATGGCATAGTCATGACAACTAGTTCGACTAACTAAATTTTGACAAGTTCAACTAAAGTGGCAATGGCATGGCAAGCTAAATTATGAGTCATGCGAGCATACCCACGGGAGCCTCCGGACAACGTTAGGGTTGGAGATATGGGGCTGCCCCTCCGGAACGTCCTGGCCACCAAGCGGCGCCACCATCGAGTGAGATCCACCCGCCGATCCTGGATTCATCTACAACATAAAAAAAAGGCTCGCATTACACAAATAATTTAGTTACACAATAAGATGGATAGAATGACAAGTTTGACAACATATCCATGGGAACATCGGTGGAGGGAACGTGGGTGGAGGAAAAGGAAGAGTCCCGTCCGCAGGAGCCATGCACTGCATCGTGCTCGTCATCCACTCCATCAGCTGCCTGGACTGCTCCTGCTGCTGTTGGATCTGCTGCTGCTGCTGCCGGATCTGCTCCTGCTGCTGCTCATAAGCACCTTCTGCTGAGACAACTCCTCCCGGAGCTGGTCGACAGCTAGACCCGAAACTCGTGGGCGGGTCTCCACAGCAGGCGCACCAGGCGCCCTCCCACGGCGGACCTGGCGTAGAGACGGGACGGTGCGAGGGTCGACGGAGCCGTCACCTATCCACAAGCGGCCATTCGCCTTGCCTTGCCCCGCAAGCACGACAGCCTCGACGTCAAGTGGACTGGTGAGAGGGTCAGCGTTCTCACCGTTGCGCTCCTTGAACTTTGTCGTGTACCCCGTGCTCCGGAGCTCGGCGCCACTGCTGATCCACATGGACCCTGTATCAGGATCCGGCGCATCCCTGTTACGCATCTTTGCCCAAACGGCGAAGGGCGAGGGGTCTACGCCGGTCTTCAATTTCTGCAAAGAGAGCACGAACATAGGTGAAAAGGAGACGATATTGCAAAAGAGAGCACGAACATAGGTGGATTAAAGAATGCATTTGCTGACCTCTTTTTGTACGCATTGGGAGAGGCTGAGGCTGCCTTGGCGTTGTGTTCCACCCTTGTTGTGCGCCCGCTTTGCCTTTCCCTCCTCGTGAATCTTGAGGTACTCCGGGGTAGTCCACCACGCTACCATCGCGAGGTGGCACGCTTCGTTGTTACCGACGTACGGAGGAGGCACCTACGTACACAGAACACACATATTAATGATATTACATGGCGGTCAACAAAATCGATAATATAGAAATGAAGCTACCTGCAGGTACTGCCATGGCTGCAGCAAGATGTCCCGGGCACGCTTCTTGTCCAGCGCAATCTTCTTTCGGCGTACCAATTGCGGACAGAGTTCACGCGAGCCTCGTTGTGCATGTCCATCACCATCTTACAGGCCATCTCCAAAAGGACATTCGTGCACTCGTTCTCGTCCTCCGGCCGGTAGGAGAAGAAGTTCTACAAGCATGCACATAGGTAAAATAGGGTCAAAGCCATTAGTGCAATCTCGGATTTATAGAATGGTGAGAACTCAAACAAACTTACCCAGAAATAGCGGAGTGTCTTATGCGCCATGTTGTGGTACTTGCCCTCGGGATCCTCCTCGTAGCTGTAATGCTTGAAAGTCCAAGCTACACTCTTGCCACCCTTTGGGAGGGTGCCAATCCCAGGGAAGAACTTCCTGACAACACATCCAAGGATGCTCGCGTAGGTACGCTGTCCCTTCACTTTAGGAGGCACATACTCAAGCGACCTACAGAATGAAAAAACCAAAATTAGTATGGTTAGCGGGTCAAAACACAATGAAAAGCTAAAATTGAACATAAACTATAATAAGTACCTTTTCCCGGTGGGCACGAGAAGAGTGTGCTTGTAGGCGTAAGGAAGATCGGGGAGCTTTGCGGCCCCCCGCTGATACGGTGGCTTGGTCCGTGGCTCAGGGATATCTGGCTCAGTCTCAACCCACGCCTCCTCCGGCGGCTCCCACTGCAGCGTCGGGTCAAGCTCAAACCCCTCCTCCCCAGGTCCCTCCTCGTCCTCCTCCTCAGAATCCAGCGACTCATCCTCAGAATCCGGCTCCGGCTCCTGATCGTACTCCACGTCCTCCTCGTCGGATTCCTCGGCCGAGGAGGACTAAGAGTCCTCTCTCTCCATGTACTCCCACGTCGTGCACTCCTCGCACGTGGAGGTGAGGGTGGAGGTGAAAGTGGCCGTGGTGCCGAACTCGATCCCACCAGGATTTTCCTCACGCTGCCCACCTTTTTTGCCAAGGCCTTCTTCATGTTTCCTGCATTGACAAAAAAATGGGTTTCATCAGTATACATGATCCAAAATTAAGGTAAATAGATGAAGCAACAACGAGTAAAGTAAAAAATAAAAACAATTAGATGAAGCAACAATTAGAATAAAACAAAATACATGGAGTAGCGACAATGAGTTCTCACAAAATAAGCTAGACTGACAATCACTATTACATAGAGTAGCATTGACCTATTACAGATAAGCTAGACTGGAAATCTATAATTCTTATAAAGCAAAACCCCACTAAATGCATTAATTATTTTTCTATCTCAACATGCAAGCTATCCACATCATCCCATTCTCTTAGCTAATCAATTATCCATGTAATCCTCCACTAATATGTATTGTACATGTAATCTATCCATGTCATCTATCTTTTAGCCATACGATTGTCCATGTCATCAATTATTTAATGTCAAAAATACAATTCGTGTCATCTCTCTTTTAGCCATACGATTGTCCACGTCATCAATTACTTAATGTCAAAAATACAATAACTTTCACGTCAATTAAATATAAATTATCCAATATTGAGGACTTTGCATATTTTTGTGAAAAAGTTCATATTTTCATGTGTCTTACATATTTCCATTTACACAAAGTTCTTAATAAAATTTCCGCTGCAACGCGCGGGGTATTCTTCTAGTTACTAATACATGTGTCCTCATCGCTATCAGTAGCCTGTGTTGAGATCATCGGGACCAACTATTGGACCACCCGTGTCGTCATCACTGTCAGGGTCGCCACACCACCAACCATCCACGGAACCTGGAGGTGGTCCCTGTGGCTCGTCGACGATTAGTCCTGCGTGGAACCGCTCTAGCAAAGTCACATTGGCTTGGTTATGAACCTCCTCGACTTCATCATGCGCGGTGTCTTCCTCCATTCCCTCATCTTCGTCTTCTTCGCCGTATTCCATGTCATCATCGGTCGGCAAGTTGATAGTGAATTTCCCTTCTTGAGGTACGGCTTCACTTCCACCATACTCATCAAGATATACGAGGAGATCATATCCCGCTCGAGCTTTTTCATGATGAACTTCTTCGTGCCACTTGATTTGCCACCGAGCCCTGTGAAGATGCTAAGCTTGGGTACATCTTCAGGGTTGGCTGCATTGTAGCGAACGACTGGATTGTGGTTTGTGGGAATGTTGGCACCATAGTACCTTGTCGTGAAGTTTGACACCTCCTTGTTAAGGCATGCCTCGGCTATGGATGCCTCGATCTTGCATTTAATCCCGCAGTTGTCACGTAGCTTCTTCATTTGTCTCTCAGGCCCAAACTGCCAACGGGTCGACACAGGCCCCCCCCCCCCCCCAGTAAAGCCTCGTGCGCGAGATGCAAGATCATATGTTGCATCGGATTAAAAAACCCTGGCGGAAGTATCATCTCTAGCTTGCAAAGCAACTCGGGTGCCTGTTCATGCAGCTTCTGAACCACTTCACGATCTAACTCCCTTGCACAAATCTGGCGCAAGAAAAAGCTCAACTCCGCCAGTACTCGCCAAGTCTCCTCATCGACATAGCCTTGAATCGTCACCGGCATTATGCGCTCAAGCCACACGTGGTAGTCATGATTCTTCAGCCCTCCTACTCGCTGCGTTTCCAGGTTCACACACCTCGCCCAGTTAGCTGCATACCCATCAGGGAAGTACAAACACTCCACGAGCCACTGTAATATTTCCCTTTTTTCCGCCCTTGTAGGGCAGAACCGAGCCTTTGGCTTAGACCACCTAGTGTCGTTGACTCCAGGAGGCTTCATATCAATATTTGGCCTGTCACAAAGTTCTTCTTGGTCCATTCGAGCCTTGACATTATCCTTCGTCTTCTCAGTCTCCATGATGCTGCTATAAAGAGCCTCGGCGATATTCTTTTTGGTGTGCATTACATCAATGTTGTGTGGAAGCTCGACATCCTCCATGTAAGGGAGCAGCTTCCAGAAGCACGGAATGTGAGTCCACTGGTGCGTCTCCCCATAACCCACGAAACCATTCCCATCGGGGTTAGGCACGAGAGCTTCTAGCTCAGCCTTGATTTCTCTTCCGGTCATCAGACGTGGTTTCGGAGCATGGATCTCGAATCCTTTCTTGAACCGCTTTACGTCACTCCTGTATCTATGATCTAGGTCAAGGAACTGTCGATGTTTATCAAAGTAGGAATACTTGCCTCCATTCTTAAGCCAGAAGAAAGTCATAGCCTGTCTGCACTGTGGGCAAGGCCACTTCCCATGTGTACACCAGCCGCAGAACAAAGCACGCGCTGGTAAGTCATGCAGGGATGTGTGGTACCAGACATACATATCGAAGTGATCATTTGTTGAGGCGTCATATGTTCGGACCCCGCGACCGTTCCAGCCAACAGCCAAGTCTTCCACCAGCGGTTCCAGGTACACGTTCATGTTCTTACCCGGGTATTTCGGTCCTGGGATTATCATCGACAATAACATGTTATGTGATCTCATGGACTCGCCGGGGGGGAGGTTCTGGGGGATGAAAAACACGGGCCAACTGCTGTATGTTGCCGCCGACATGCCATACAGATTGAACCCATCAGTTGATATAGCTACAGCTACGCTCCTCGGGTCGCCCGCTTTCAGTGGATACTTCGCTACAAACTTCTTCCATGCGGCACCATCCGATGGATGTATCATCTTGTCCGTGTATCTCTCCCTAACGCGGCCCATCGCATCTGCTGGGCAGTGTCTTTGTTCATGTAAAGCCGCTGGATCCTCGGTATAAATGGAAGGTACCAGAGAATCTTTTGGGGAATCCCGGTCTGCCTCTTCTGTCCACCACCGAGGTCGACCTCGAAGTACCTAGAGGAATTGCAATGGATGCAATAATTTGTTCCAGCATGTTCTTTCCTGAATAGCATGCATCCCTTTGGACAGGCGTCTATCTTCTCATATGACATCTTAAGGTCACGGAGGAGTTTAGTCGCCTCGTAGAAGCTCTTCGCCAAGATGTGCCCTTTCGGTAGAAGGCTGCCAACGACGGCTAGAATATCATCGAAACCATCCCTGCATATCTTCCTCTGGCACTTCACGGCCATAAGGCGAGCGATGGCATCTAGAAGGGTAACATATGTGTGTTGATGAAGGGGTTTCTGCGAACCAAACATAGTCTCGTAGTACTTCTTCGTGTTTTCATCCGGCTGCTCACTTGTCTCCGCCTCCTGAGGTGTCTCCGACTCTACATGAGGGCTTTCAGGCGCATTAGCATTAACAAAGTCGTCTAAGCAGTTGTTGAACGCAGTGTCAAATTCTCTCGCTGGCTGAATCTGACGCGGCTCGGTTCTAGGACGTTTTGCTAACTGTTCACCATGGTAATTCCAAACATGGTAGAACGGTGTGAACCCATGCTTGACCAGGTGCGTACTAACATCTACCTTCGACTGTCGCCTTCGGTTATCGCATTTTGAACAGGGGCAAAACACTTTCATGGGTCTGCTGCTGATGTCAAACGCCTTGTTCACAAACTCCTCGGCCTTATCTCTCCATTCATCACTAAACTCCCACTGACTCTTTCTGCCAGCATACATCCACTCACGGTTCTGTCTCGGATCCATCCTTTAATCAGTACCAAAAAAGACATACACAATGCTGCTTTCAGTTCAACATGTCATTTAATTTTAACAAAACCATTTTTTACGGCATGCATCCACCTATCTCTCTAATGGGTAAAGGACCTAAACAACCCGCGGATCCGTAGACTGAGTACGTTCTCCCCGCTTTACCCGATCCGAGACAGAATTTCGACAGCACCTCCCCGCTGCTGTCCCGATACACGTCTTGGCAAAAAGCCGAGAGAATGTGCATCCGGAGAACAACGGGGAGGCGCTGACGAAATTCTGTCTCAGATCGGGTAGAGCGGGGAGAACGTACCCAGTCTATGGACCCGCGGGCTGCCCCATAAATGCCGTAAGCGTTACGGCTGAAAATATGCAACTCTAACTCTATGTGCATATTTTTCCGCGTAACGCTTACGGACGGGTATAGACGCCTAGGTGACGCGACAGACTCGGTGATCTAGACCAAAATAAAACCCTAGGTACATTCAAGAGTTCCGGCGAATTTCTTACCCGCGAAGCGTGATCGACGGCGAAGAAGATCCTCGCCCCTCCTACAAACCGCCCTCCGTCGACGCCGCCGCACTCACCCTCCAACCATACTCCTGTACAATAAAAGGAAATGTTTATTAGTACACATTGCAAAACTACTAAATGGAGAACAATCTACTAAAACAATGTTCATCGGTCAAATTAGTACCAAATTTGGGGCCGGCGGCGTGAGGTCGGGGCAGCGGGGATGGCGGCGTGAGGCGCGGATGTCGAGCCGCCGAGACGCGGGTGTCGGGGCGGCGGGGCCGGCGGTGTGAGGTCGGGACCGGGGCGTGAGGTCGGGGCCGGCGGCTGGAGGCATGGGGGACGGGGCCGGTGGCCTGAGGCGCGGCTGGAGGAGCCGGCGGCGTGAGGTCGGGGCGGCGGGGCCGGCGGCGTGAGGTCGGGGCGGAGGACCGGCGGCGTGAGGCGCGGGGGGCCGCGGCGTGAGGTCGGGGCGGCGGGTCGGTGGTGTGGGGCGCGGGGGGCGGCGGGCCGGCGGCGTGAGGGAGTGAGTGGCGGCGTGCGGGCGTGAGGGAGTGAGTGCGGGAGTGAGGAGAGTGAGTGTGCGAGCTGTGGCCGGGGCGTGCGGTCGATCTGGATAAGAACTTTGCCGTGCGCTCGGTCTTTGCCGTGTGGGCTAAGAGGGATGTACGGCAAAGAATCCTTTGCCGTGTGGAATCATAGAAAAGCGCACGACAAAGACCTCCTTTGTCGTGTGCTTTTTTTTTTCTGTTTTCCCTTCAAATTGTTTTTCCATTTGTTTTTTATTTTAATTTTTTTCTTCTTTACTATTTTTACAACACCCAACACACTTGTATATACATGGTACGGCAAAACCTAGGTTTGGGTGGGTTTTCGACGCTCCGGGGCCCCGATTCGGCGAAACCCTAGATCCGCTGGAAAAAGTCAAAGTTCCCGTCTACCCCATTGACCGGCGTCGAAAGGGGGTAGGCCAGTGGACTTTTTTCCTTGGTTGTGTTAGGTTAGGACATAGGAACATGGAAAACCAACTATTATCACAACTTCTCACAAGATTGCCCCGGTTCCCCCGAAACGGAGTTTCAGCTATAAGTCAAGAAACTTAGTAGAGAGAGAGTGCGGTCGGTGAAGACGGTCACACACCTGAGTAAAATCTTGGACATTTAAAACACCCAACACACTTGTATACACATGGTATGGCAAAACCTAGGTTTGGGAGGGTTTCCGACGCTCCGGGGCCCCGATTCGGCGAAACCCTAGATCCGCTGGAAAAACCCTAACGTTTTCGTCGCCGTTCAAGGGGGTTGGGCCAGTGTAATTTTTTCCTTAGTTGTGTTAGGTTAGGACATAGGAACATGGAAAACCAACTATTATCACAAGTTCTCTCAAGATTGCCCCGGTTCCCCCGAAACGGGAGTTTTCACCTATAAGTCAAGAAACTTAGTAGAGAGAGAGTGCGGTCGGTGAAGACGGTCACACACGTGAGTAAAATCTTGGACATTTACAACACCCAACACACTTGTACACACATGGTATGGCAAAACTTAGGTTTGGGTTGGTTTCCGACGCGACGGGGCCCCGATTCGGCGAAACCCTAGATCCGCTGGAAAAAAGTCAAAGTTCCCGTCTACCCCATTGACCGGCGTCGAAAGGGGGTAGGCCAGTGGACTTTTTTCCTTGGTTGTGTTAGGTTAGGACATAGGAACATGGAAAACCAACTATTATCACAAGTTCTCACAAGATTGCCCCCGGTTCCCCTGAAACGGGAGTTTTCAGCTATAAATCAAGAAACTTAGAAGAGAGAGAGTGCGGTCGGTGAAGACGGTCACACACCGGAGTAAAATCTTGGACATTTACAACACCCAACACACTTGTACACACATGGTATGGCAAAACCTAGGTTTGGGTTGGTTTTCGACGCGACGAGGCCCCGATTCGGCGAAACCCTAGATCCGCTGGAAAAAAGTCAAAGTTCCGTCTACCCCATTGACCGGCGTCGAAAGGGGGTAGGCCAGTGGACTTTTTTCCTTGGTTGTGTTAGGTTATGAAATAGGAACATGGAAAACCAACTATTATCACAAGTTCTCACAAGATTGCCCCCGGTTCCCCCGAAACGGGAGTTTTCAGCTATAAGTCAAGAAACTTAGTAGAGAGAGAGTGCGGTCGGTGAAGACGGTCACACACTGTCATCGTGTAGAACAACAGATGCCTAGGTGTAGGCTTAAGTTTGGGTCCGATGGACGCTAGAGGATTCGGGGAGGGATAGCGCGGTAAGGAGCGCACACGGAAAACACAAACACACACACGATCTACCCAGGTTTAGGGCCCTCGTGAGGAGGTAAAGCCCCTACTCCTGCATGTCTGACTATATGGAGCTGCATATGAGAGCTACAATGATGCTCCTCGAGCTGTGCACAAATTTCCTGTAAGAGGCTCTCTCTAGGAGGAAGTACGCTCACATGAGCAGAGGAAGAAATGAGCCCAGGGGCTAAACGAGCCCACGCCCGGCTAACCAGAACGTTCCCCTGGTGCTCCTTATATAGGGAGCCCAGGGGACAAAGGGTGGCCCACAAAACACTGTACACACACTGTAGCTGAGTTGACTGATGGGGTCTTGTCAGCACTGTTGGTGCGTCATGTGAGTACTGTCCTTGGCACTGCAGGTGTGCTAAGTCACGTCCAGCATGGGCATGGCCTGTCTTATCTCTGTCCTTGGTTTTGTCTTCTTGCGCCTGTCTTTGGGATCTTCTAGTCTTCTTCTTATCTTCTAGAGCCGGTGCAAGTGTCGATGTAGAGTGTTGGAGAAGAGGCAGTAGCCGACGTAGGGGCAGTGCTCCCATGGCCGCAGCCGAGTTGTGGAGACCTCGGCCTAGCCGAGCTGAGGAGACCTCGGCCTAGCCGAGCTGAGGAGGCCTCGGCCTGGTCGAGGCGAGGCGACTCGGCCTGCCCGAGGCGAGGCGACTCGGCCTGCCCGAGGTGATGCGGTCTCGGCCCATCCGAGTTTAAAGGAGTCTCGGCCTGCCCGAGGCTGGAGGATTCGGCCCGCCCAAGGCTGGAGGACTCGGCCCACCGAGATTGGAGGACTCGGCCCGCCGAGGTTAGCACGTGCCGGCCTGACAGAGGCCCGATCTGAGATAAGTCAATCTCGGCCCGTCCGAGGTATAAATGCCTCGGTCCGTCCGAGACAGCAGGTGATTCGGCCCAGCTGTGGCCCGTGCGCGCTGGAGCTCAGTTCAGCCGAGGTAAGTGGGAAAACGGGCCAGAATTTGCTATGCCGGCCTGGGAAGTGCCAATGTCAGCCCAGGCTATGTTTTTCTGCCTTTTCCTTTATCTTTTATTCACTTATTTCCTGTTTCTCTCTTCTATTAACTCCGCAAAGCCATTAACTTTGGGGTACCCGGGTTACATCCCCGACACTAGTCCCCGAGGCTGTGGGGGACTCGCAGAGTCGCGCACAGTCTTTCAAAAACAAATAATAATATCAGAATCTCCATATAAACAGTATCCTGCCTGCATGGGCACCATCATTTTTTTAACTTGCCGGCACGGGCATGTTCGACATATTGCCTGCATGGGCACTGTCATATGCTGATGTCCTTGCCGACATTGGCAAGTTTGCCTGCATGAACATTGTCATATACTGATGTCTTTGCCGACATTGGCAAGTTTGACATATTGCTTGCTTGGGCATATTTCATATGTCGGTTTTTAGCCACTCTGGGCGTTTACCGAAGTCGGATGTCAACAGCCTGAGCTGGATTGACATATTGCCTGCTTGGGCATATCTCATATGTCGGTTTTTAGCCACTCTGGGCGTTTACCGAAGTCGGATGTCAACAGCCTGAGCTGGATTGACATATTGCCTGCTTGGGCATATCTCATATGTCGGTTTTTAGCCACTTTGGGCGTTTACCGAAGTCGGATGTCAACAGCCTGAGCTGGATTGACATATTGCCTGCATGGGCATAAAATGACATTTTGCCTTCTTGGGCATTTGTCAAATGACGAGTTGAGATATTTCTCAACACGTAATACACAATGAGGTCAGATACCTTTTGGCTCATTGAGCTGAGATAGTGATGCTATGATATTCTGGTAAGCTTGGATAACTGAAGAATCATGATAATTGAATAAGTCGGTAAAGACGGTAATTATGCGATACTCGATGATATGATAAATGCCGTGATATTTGGCAAACTGAAAGAACTGATGATTTGGTAACACTGGTGATACTCTGACACTTTGGCAAGCCGTAATGAGCGGCATCCCGAGATATGAGATGATACTGTAATATTCTGGAGAACCGAAATAAACGGCGATTTGAGAATACCGATAAAGCCATGATCTTGGTGATGAATATTCTCTCGGTAAAACCGATATCACCTTTCAACGTTAGTTCAAGCATATATATCATGAATATTTAACGGGAACAGCAATTCTACTAACAGAGGAAACTAATTTTAGCATAAGACAGTAATTAATTCTAGCAGCGAAACTATATACGAAGATGCAGACTCGGTTTCAACCGAGTCCCCGAGTTATTTTTCTTATCTATGAGAAACTGTAAAACTGATTGTCCGGCCAGTCCCCGGGTCACGACATCTCCTTCCCGGGGAAAACAACTAAGCAAGGTATGAAGGGGGCAGTCCCCGAGTAACGTTCGAGGTTAACTAACTGTGCGTGGTACCAAGGAAAATACTCACGGAGCATTGTTGGTGCAGACTGGATCGATAGAATAGACATGACCCGAGCAATCGAAGGGCAGTTACCCGAGATCTGTTGATGACGTCCGTTGGTGAAGGCCGCGCCAGCCTCTGCTTACCGCGGCAAGCTAGAGCGCAGAGGGTAATGGTGATGTCGAGTCCCCGAGTTGATGAAGAAGGTCCCGTCCGAATTTGATCCAGCAAGCGCCACTACCAGCCCCACGTGGGCGCCAACTATCGTCGTGTAGAACAACATATGCCTAGGTGTAGGCTTAAGTTTGGGGCCGATGGACGCTAGAGGATTCGGGGAGGGATAGCGCGCTAAGGAGCGCTGATACGTCTCCAACGTATCTATAATTTCTTATGTTCCATGCTTATATTATGTCAATTGCTACATGTTTTATTCACACTTTATAGCATTTTTATGCATTTTCTGGGACTAACCTATTAACAAGATGCCACAGTGCCAGTTCCTGTTTTTTGCTGTTTTTGATTCCAGAAAAGCTGTTCTGGAAATATTCTCGGAATTGGACGAAACAAAAAGCCAAGGTCCTATTTTTCTGTCACGTACACGGAGTCCGAAGGAGAGACGAAGGGGGGCACCGAGGCGCCCTCACCATGTGGTGGCGCGGGTCCCACCCCTGGCGCGCCGCCACGTGGTGAGGAGCCATCGGGCCTCCACCGACATCGCCCCTTCGCCTATAAATTGCCTTTCTCGGGAAAACCCTAAACACCCGAGCCTCCATCCACGAAAAGTTCCAGAGCCGCCGCCGTCGTCAACCCTAGCTCGGGAGGGTTCTGAAGCTCTTCCCGGCACCCTGCCGGAGAGGGGAATCATCACCGGAGGGCTCTACATCGCCATGCCTTCCTCCGGAGTGATGTGTGAGTAGTCCACCCCTGGACTATGGGTCCATAGCAGTAGCTAGATGGTTGTCTTCTCCTCTTGTGCCATCATGTTTAGATCTTGTGAGCTGCCTATCATGATCAAGATCATCTTATTGTAATGCTACATGTTGTGTTTGCTGGGATCCGATGAATATTGAATACTATGTCAAGTTGATTATTGATTTATCATGCCTATGTTGTTTATGATCTTGCATGCTCTCCGTTATTAGTGTAGGCTTTGGCCAAGTTTATGCTTGTAACTCCAAGAGGGAGTATTTATGCTAGATAGTGGGTTCATGCCTCCATTTAATCTGGGACAGTGACAGAAAGTTCTAAGGTTGTGGATGTGCTGTTGCTACTAGGGGTAAAACAGCAATGCTTTGTCTAAGGATATTTGTATTGTTTACATTATGCACCATACTTAATGCAATTGTCTGTTGCTTGCAACTTAATACTGGAAGGGGTGCGGATGCTAACCTGAAGGTGGACTATTTAGGCACAGATGCATGCTGGATAGCGGTCTGTGTACTTTGTCGTAATGCCCAAGTAAATCTCATAGTGATCATCATGACTTGTATATGCATTGTTATGCACTCTCTATTTTGTCAATTGCCCAGCTGTAATTTGTTTACCCAGCATGTTAGTATTTTATTATGGAGAGACACCACTAGTGAACTGTGGACCCCGGTCCATTCTTTTACATCTGAAATACAACCTACTGCAATCATTGTTCTCTTTAATTCTCTGCAAGCAAACATCATTTTCCACACCACACTTTTAACCTTTGTTTTCAGCAAGCCGGTGAGATTGACACCCTCACTGTTTCGTTGGGACAAAGTAGTTTGATTGTCTTTGTGCAGGTTCCACGTTGGCACCGGAATCCCTGGTGTTGCGCCGCACTACACTCCTGCACCAACAACCTTCAGAAGACCCTTGACTTCCTACTGGTTCGATTAAACCTTGGTTTCTTACTGAGGGAAAACTTGCTGCTGCACTCATCATACCTTCCTCTTGGGGTTCCCAACGGACGTGTAACTTAACACGCATCAAGCCAGTTTTCTGGCGCCGTTGCCGGGGAGGTCGAGGTACTTCTGGAAGGTCTTGCAACCCCGACAAGACGCCACAGTTTTCTGGCGCCGTTGCCGGGGAAGTCAAACCTTCTGCAAGGGGAGTCTCTCACTTCCAATCTCTTTACTTTGTTTTTGTCTTGCTTATTTTATTTTTACTTTATCTTGTTTGCTTCTTTATATCAAAAACACAAAAAATTAGTTACTTGCATTTACTTTTGTATTTCGGCCTAGCTTTAATTTTGCTAAAATGAGTACTCCTGAGAACACCAAGTTGTGTGACTTCACTAGCACAAACAATAATGATTTCATATGCACTCCTATTGCTCCACCTGCTTCTAAAGCAGACTTTTATGAAATTAAACCTGCTCTGTTAAATCTTGTTATGAAAGAGCAATTTTCTGGTGTTAGTACTGATGATGCTGCTGCTCACCTTAATAATTTTGTTGAACTTTGTGAGATGCAAAAGTATAAGGATATAGATGGGATATTATAAACTGAAATTATTTCCTTTCTCTTTAAGAGGAAGAGCTAAAGAATGGTTGCTATCTTTGCCTAGAAATAGTATTGATTCATGGACTAAATGCAAAGATGCTTTCATTGGGAAATATTATCCTCCTGCTAAGATTATATCTTTGAGAAGTAGCATTATGAATTTTAAACAATTTGATAATGAGCATGTTGCCCA
Source organism: Poa pratensis (assembly GCA_947311845.1). Taxonomy (NCBI): domain Eukaryota; kingdom Viridiplantae; phylum Streptophyta; class Magnoliopsida; order Poales; family Poaceae; genus Poa; species Poa pratensis. The sequence goes on from CAMZMU010000070.1 coordinate 34,810,958, forward strand.
AGCATGGGAGAGAATGAAATCATTGGTAAAGAATTGTCCCACCCATGGACTGACTGCTTGGATGATCATCCAAACCTTTTATGCAGGACTGAATTTTTCTTCAAGAAACCTTCTGGATTCTGCTGCTGGAGGTACCTTTATGTCCATCACTTTGGGTGCAGCAACAAAGCTTCTTGATGATATGATGATTAATTATCTGAATGGCACACTGAGAGGACTCCACAAGGTAAGAAGGTAAATTCTGTTGAAGAAACCTCTTCCTTGAGTGATAAGATTGATGTCATTATGTCTATGCTTGTGAATGGTAAATCTCATGTTGATCCAAATAATGTTCCTTTAGCTTCATTGGTTGCCAAGAAGAGCATGTTGATGTGAACTTCATTAAAAATAATAATTTCAACAACAATGCTTATAGGAATAATTTTGGTAACAACAATTATAAGCCATATCCTTCTAATAGTGGCAATAGTTATGGTAATTCCTATGGTAATTCTTACAACAATAATAGGAGTGTACCCTCTGATCTTGAAGTCATGCTTAAGGAATTTATCAATACCCAAACTGCTTTTAATAAATCTGTTGAGGAAAAGTTTGGCAAAATTGATGTTCTTGCTTCTAAAGTTGATAGCCTTGCTCTTGATGTTGATCTTTTGAAACTGAAAGTTATGCCTAATGAAGTTAAAGATACTAAGACTTTTGCTACTGCCAATGCTATCCAAGTTAAAATTGATAATAATATTAGGATGTTGGCTGAATTGCATGCTAGGTGGGAAAGAGAAGATGAAATTGCTAGAAAGAATAGTATAGCTAGAGTTTGTACTATCACTACCACTAGTAATGCTGAAGCATCACATGTTAGTAAACCTTCTACTATCAATGGTAACATTATTGGTGTTGGCAATGTTTCCACTTCCATTGCAAAACGTTTGAAATTGCCTAAAACCACTGAAACTGTTCCTGATAAAAGTGCTGAAATTTTTCGAACTATGGGGGACAATGGTCCCATTGCTTTAGATGACGATGATCTTGATTTTGATAATTGTAATATTTCTGAAGTTATTATGTTCTTGCAAAAGCTAGCTAGAAGTCCTAATGCTAGTGCTATAAATTTGGCTTTTACAAAACATATTACAAATGCTCTCATGCAAGTTAGGGAAGAGAAATTAAGACATGAAGCTTCTATCCCTAGGAAGTTAGAAGATGGTTGGGAGCCCATCATTAAAATGAAGGTGAATGATTTTGATTGTAATGCTTTATGTGATCTTGGTGCTAGTATCTCTGTTATGCCTAAGAAACTTTATGATATGCTTGATTTACCACCTTTGGAACACTGTTATTTGGATGTTCATCTTGCTGATAATTCTATGAAGAAACCTTTGGGGAGAATTGATAATGTTCATATTATGGTTAACAATAACCTTGTCCCCGTTGATTTTGTTGTTTTGGATATTGAATGCAATGCATCTTGTCCTATTGTTTTGGGAAGACCTTTTCTTCGAACTGTTGGTGCTATTATTGATATGAAAGAAGGGAATATTAGGTATCAATTCCCACTCAAGAAAGGTATGGAACACTTCCCTAGAAAGAGAATGAAGCTACCTTTTGATTCTATTATTAGAACAAATTATGATGTTGATGCTTCTTCTCTTGAGAACACTTGATTTTCACTTTCTGCGCCTAGCTGAAAGGCGTTAAAGAAAAGCGCTTATGGGAGACAACCCATCATTTTATTTCCTGTTATTTTTATTTTATTTGAGTCAAGGAGTGTGCTTACTTCTGTAACAACTCCTTTGTATCTTTATTTTCTTGCAATGTTGTGCCAAGTAAAGTCTCTAGTAGAAAGTTGATGCTAGATTTGGATTTCTGCACAGGGACAGATTTTTGCTGTCCACGGTTTTGAGCTTTATTCACTCCAGAAAAATTGAAAAATTCTGAAAAAATTCGTGCGTGATCCTCAGATATGTACGCAACTTTCATTAGTTTTGAGTTTCTCAATCTGAGCAACTTAAGTGCCTCGAAAAAATTCGTCTTTACGGACTGTTCTGTTTTGACAGATTCTGCCATTTATTTTGCATTGCCTCTTTTACTATGTTTGATTGGATTTCTTTGCTCCATAAAACATCAGTGGCTGTAGCTAATGTCCAGAAGTATTGGTGATGATTGTGTCACTGTAGAATATGAGAATTTTTGATTATGCACTAACCCTCTAATGAGAATTACTTTGAGTTTGGTGTGGCGGAAGTTTTCAAGGATCAAGCGAGAAGGATGATATGATGTGATCAAGAAGAGTGAAAAGCCTAAGCTTGGGGATGCCCCCGTGGGTCACCCAAGCATATTTCAAGAAGACTCAAGCGTCTAAGCTTGGGGATGCCCAAGGCATCCCCTTCTTCATCAACAACTTATCAGGTCATCTCTAGTGAAACTATATTTTAATTCTTCCACATCTTATGTACTTTACTTGGAGCGTCTGTGTGCTTTTATTTTCGCATTGTTATTTTTATTTTCTGAATAAATTGGATCCTAGCATTCTTGTGTGGGAGAGAGACACGCTCCGCTTTTTCATGTGAATACTCATATTCTTCACTTATATCTGTTGAGTATTCTTATCTAGCTACTGCTATGCTTTTAGCTCCTGTTTTTCATGCATCTCTTATTCAGAGCTGTTAGTTCTTGTAGAGTAATACTCTCTTGTTTCATTTGTAAATTATTTGGAGAGTTTTTGTTGAAATAAGTTGATTGGTGTTTGGTTGGAAACAGAAAATGCAACATGTGGTAGATGGTATATCGAAAAGACACACATATAGATCATTGTCTTGGATAATTTGATACTTGGCAATTGTTTTGAGCTCTCAAGTATTTCATGTTTAAGCTCTTGCATCATGTAGTTAAAAACCTATTAGTAAAGAACTACCGTAGAGCTTGTTGAAATTTGGTTTGCATGTTTGCTATCTCTAAGGTCTAGATATTTTCTGGTAAAAGTGTTTGAGCAACAAGGAAGACAGTGTAGAGTCTTATAATGCTTGCAATATGTTTTCATGTAAGTCTTGCTGTACCGGTTGATATCTTGTGTTTGCTTCAAACAACCTTGCTAGCCTAAACTCTGTACTGAGAGGGAATGCTTCTCGTGCATCCAAATCCTTGAGCCAAAACCCATGCCATTTGTGTCCACCATAACTACCTATTATGTGGTATTTTCTGCCATTCCAAGTAAATACTTCATGTGCTACCTTTAAACTATTCAAAAGCTATTATCCCTTATTTGTGTCAATGTTTTATAGCTCATGAGGAAGTATGTGGTGTTTTATCTTTCAACCTTGTCATTTACTCCTGACAGACTTTCACCAATGGACTAGTGGCATATACATCCGCTTATCCAATAATTTTGCAAAAAGAGCTGGCAAATGGGGTGCCCAGTCCCAATTAATTACAACTTTCACCTTTAATTCTCTTCACATGTTTTGCCCTGATTTATCAGTAAGCAATTTAAAAAGTTGATCATTTAAAATAGACACTCCTCCATGGTATGTGATTGTTGGAAGGCACCCGAGGATTCGGTTAGCCATGGCTTGTGTAAGCAAAGGTTGGGAGGAGTGTCACCCAAATTAAAGTACATGTGTAAACAAAAGAGAAGAGGGATGATCTGCCTTTGGGTAGAAATAACGTCCTTCATGGGAGCCGCTCTTGAAAGTCTGGTTGACAAGGGGGTTAGAGTGCCCACTACCATTCGTTGACAACAACAAACACCTCTCAAAACTTTATTTTTATGCTCTCTATATGATTTCAAAACTTAAAAAGCTCTAGCACATGATTTAATCCCTGCTTCCCTCTGCGAAGGGCCTTTCTTTTACTTTAGGTTGAGTCAGTTTACCTACTCCTTTCTATCTCAGAAGCAAACACTTGTGTCAACTTTGTGTGCAACAATTTTTATATGCTTACTTATTGCACTTATTATATTGCTTTGTGTTGACAATTATCCATGAGATATACAAGTTGAAAGTTGAAAGCAATTGCTGAAACTTAAATCTTCCTTTGTGTTGCTTCAATGCCTTTTACTTAGAATCTATTGCTTTATGAGTTAACTCTTATGCAAAACTTTTTGATGCTTGTCTTGAAAGTACTATTTATGAAAAGTTTTTGCTTATATGATTCAGTTGTTTACTCATTATCTATTTGTTAGCAAACTATAGACCATTGCCTTGAGTCACTTCATTCATAACATATGCTTTACAATATTATTTGATCATGATTATGTGGTAGCATGTCACCTAAGAAATTATTTGTTGTTATCGTTTTACCTACTCGAGGACGAGTAGAACTAAGCTTGGGGATGCTTGATACGTCTCCAACGTATCTATAATTTCTTATGTTCCATGCTTATATTATGTCAATTGCTACATGTTTTATTCACACTTTATAGCATTTTTATGCATTTTCTGGGACTAACCTATTAACAAGATGCCACAGTGCCAGTTCCTGTTTTCTGCTGTTTTTTATTCCAGAAAAGCTGTTCTGGAAATATTCTCGGAATTGGACGAAACAAAAAGCCAAGGTCCTATTTTTCTGTCACGTACACGGAGTCCGAAGGAGAGACGAAGGGGGGCACCGAGGCGCCCTCACCATGTGGTGGCGCGGGTCCCACCCCTGGCGCGCCGCCACGTGGTGAGGAGCCCTCGGGCCTCCACCGACATCGCCCCTTCGCCTATAAATTGCCTTTCTCGGGAAAACCCTAAACACCCGAGCCTCCATCCACGAAAAGTTCCAGAGCCGCCGCCGTCGTCAACCCTAGCTCGGGAGGGTTCTGAAGCTCTTCCCGGCACCCTGCCGGAGAGGGGAATCATCACCGGAGGGCTCTACATCGCCATGCCTTCCTCCGGAGTGATGTGTGAGTAGTCCACCCCTGGACTATGGGTCCATAGCAGTAGCTAGATGGTTGTCTTCTCCTCTTGTGCCATCATGTTTAGATCTTGTGAGCTGCCTATCATGATCAAGATCATCTTATTGTAATGCTACATGTTGTGTTTGCTGGGATCCGATGAATATTGAATACTATGTCAAGTTGATTATTGATTTATCATGCCTATGTTGTTTATGATCTTGCATGCTCTCCGTTATTAGTGTAGGCTTTGGCCAAGTTTATGCTTGTAACTCCAAGAGGGAGTATTTATGCTAGATAGTGGGTTCATGCCTCCATTTAATCTGGGACAGTGACAGAAAGTTCTAAGGTTGTGGATGTGCTGTTGCTACTAGGGGTAAAACAGCAATGCTTTGTCTAAGGATATTTGTATTGTTTACATTATGCACCATACTTAATGCAATTGTCTGTTGCTTGCAACTTAATACTGGAAGGGGTGCGGATGCTAACCTGAAGGTGGACTATTTAGGCACAGATGCATGCTGGATAGCGGTCTGTGTACTTTGTCGTAATGCCCAAGTAAATCTCATAGTGATCATCATGACTTGTATATGCATTGTTATGCACTCTCTATTTTGTCAATTGCCCAGCTGTAATTTGTTTACCCAGCATGTTAGTATTTTATTATGGAGAGACACCACTAGTGAACTGTGGACCCCGGTCCATTCTTTTACATCTGAAATACAACCTACTGCAATCATTGTTCTCTTTAATTCTCTGCAAGCAAACATCATTTTCCACACCACACTTTTAATCCTTTGTTTTCAGCAAGCCGGTGAGATTGACACCCTCACTGTTTCGTTGGGACAAAGTAGTTTGATTGTCTTTGTGCAGGTTCCACGTTGGCACCGGAATCCTTGGTGTTGCGCCGCACTACACTCCTGCACCAACAACCTTCAGAAGACCCTTGACTTCCTACTGGTTCGATTAAACCTTGCACTAGTACAGAACGACACATCGGAAACGGGCCAAAAACCCCTTTGGCAATGGAGAAAGGGTCCGTGTCCCCGCCTCTGTCACTGATGTGAAGGCCTTCATCGGTAACGGAGGCCAAAAACCATTTTCGATGAGGTCTCCATTTGGCAACGGTTGTGCGCAGACCTCCGTTTCCTTAGTTTTCCTTCATCAGATACGGAGTTTGCCATCCACCCGTTTGCTCTGAGCATTTCTCATATTTCGGTTATATGCCATAATACATGAAAGGCTGATTGCACAATGCACTAAAACGTTATTCAATTCATAACATAGAACACATGCCATCATTACATTGGTATACAATAATATCACCGTTTTTTACAATTTGACTACAATCATATCTATCACACATTGGCATAATGTAATATAACCTATTACACTTTGACTACAATCATGAACTCTAAACCTATAAGCAACTAACCTAACAAGATGGAAGGCTGGCTTAATTAAGCCAGCGTTCCATCTTTGACTTGGAGCTCACCTTCTATGAGCTCTCGGTCGTCGCTGTACCCACTCCAAGACCAGTATCCACGAAATTTCCTTGCCTTAAGGTTTCTGGTTCTCGGAATGATACATTGGTACTTTTATGCAGTGTTGCCGAAATAAACTCCTGCGTGAAAGAAAAAAACTATTAGCGAAATGTACAAAATACATCTGGATATTAAAAAAATCTGTGGCTATTTTCCAGCAACTGCTTTGTTCGGTTGCCATTTTCGAGAAACTGCTAAGATCGACGGCAAATATCCAGGAACTGCTCTGTTTGGTGGCAGACAGTTCGCATTCCTTCCTTCTCTTCTTCCTCGTTCCACCCCAATCCCCCACCCGCCATGGACGACCGCAACAGAATAACAGAGACAACTACCATCCGTACCCACGGTACCGTTCTGGAGGTGGTGTACACGAACGAGGAGCATACCGTGGAGCGGATCCTCGACAAGTACGAGGAATGGCTAGCAGAGGAGAAGCATCGGTTCATCGGCCTTGACATCGAGTACACCGTAATCGTCGGCACATGTCTGTCCTGCAACTCACCATGCGCCAGCATGTCCTCGTGTTCCACTGGTGCAAGTCCAAGAAGAATTGTCCAGAGTTGGGCAAATTCTTTGAACGCAAGAATATCACCTTCGCAAGCGTGGACATCACCAACGACAGCAAGGTGCTTTCTTCTGCCGGCTTCCACATTCCACCGGAGTACTACGTGGACATCCAACTCGTATACAAAATCAAGGGTGGAGACGAGAGGGACGGAATGGGTGATCTAGCGGCAGACCTCATCGACAAATCATACGCCAACATGAAGAAGGAGTTTCCATCCAACCAACACGATTTTTGGGAGTGGATGCCGCTGCACAAAGTTAACCTCGACTACGCAGCAATAGATGGGTACATGACCTACGAGTTGTATCGCAAGATCCTAACCTTGAAGGACAGGCTACGTCCAACATGGCAGGAAATGCTCTGCCCTAGGTGCAAGAATGCCCTAGGTGAATTGCAATAGGCTTTGGATGTGGGTGTTTAACTAGTTTGTACAGTTGGTGCTTTAACAATAAGTGTTTGTAATTATCAGAACATGTATGTGTGAATTTGCACTAGGAATTTGTTTATGTGATGAAATGCTCATACGTAGAACCCAGTTCATCGGCATCACAGCCGGTCACAGAAAGATTTATACCTTTCACCCGGCGGGAGAGGAGGTGCAGGCCTCTGCCAGATGCGCTGAGATGCTACCAGCGCGCTGCGACGCAATCACCTCCTCCTCCTTCTCCTTCGTTGACATCCACCTCCTCCTTCTTCTCCAGATCAGACACCACCTACAGATCCTCCACCACCTCCAGATCGGCCACTTCCTCCTCCAGATCGGCCACTTCCTCCTCCAGATGGGTTTCTGCTGGTAGATCCGCCGGAGGTGCTGCACCACCACCTCATGTATGACCTCCTCCACATCGGCCTGGCTCAGAAGAAGCCGGGCATCACCGGAGGAGGAGGGCGTCAGATGGTGGCGCTGCCGCATCATTAGCGGACGCATGGCCGCCTCCAGATCAACCTTCCCCTCACGAAGGGCTGCCGCTAGAACGGTGCTGCCGCGGCGGCTAGAGCCGCGGCCGCGATGGCCGGATCTAGAAGCGCCGACAGAGGAAGCCATTAGAGAGAGTGAGGAGAGTTGAAAGCCACAGTGTGCGGCGGCTAGGGTTGGAAGAGAGACAAGTGAGAGAGTGATAATGAGACCGAGCCGGCAGTATATATAAGCGCCACATTGGCAACGGACATTTTATATAACCGTTTCCATTGATTTTACACCAGCGAGAGAGTAAACTTACTAACAGGTACTCTAAATTACATATGAACGTAGAGACCACTTAGCAGCTGGTGCTACTACATACGGACTTGATAATGAAGTAAACGATTACATATATGCTACTACTAGCTAATGCTACTACTAGCAGTTGCTGATGAAGACTCGGGCTCGTCATCGCTGTACACGAGTGCGTCCCTCCGGCATAAGGTACCGTCAAAGATCTTGATGAAGAACCCGTTGTCGCCGTCGAACTCGAAGCACAAAAAGTGCCCCTGCTCAAGCTTGTATGCTTGGGCGAATGACTTCCATCCCTGGCCGAGGTACAAATTCCCCCGGCACTCACGGCCGTCTTCACCGCCCAGCTGCCGTTCTCCCAGTCCTCCATCTTCAGATGCATGGTAGCTGCCACCATGCCTTGGAGCTTCTCTGCGAACGCCCTCGGGAGCCTCAGGCGGCTCTCGATGCCCTTGCACAAGATAACCAAGAACTCGAAGCCGCGCAGCTCCGGGGACATGTCTTCAGAGGACGGTGACGGCGACACCGACGGCGTGGCATTGCGGCTGCGCCCCCTACCACGACCGCGCCCTCGTCCACGGCCGCGCCCACATCCACGGCCGCGACCGCTGACGGTACCTCTCGCCGGGGACATGTCTTCAGAGGATGGTGAGGGCGACACCGACGGCATGGCATTGCCGCTGCGCCCCCTACCACGGCCTCGCCCTCGTCCACGGCCGCGACCGCTGCTGGTACCTCTCACCATGGATTTGGATGGAGGGGATCTGGTGAAGTTTGAATAACTATAGGCGATGGACTGGGGCTTCAAAGAGACCGCCGCTGGTACCTCTCGCCATTTATACTCGCGGGTCTGCTCCGCCCACCTCCCCATCTGCCCATTCGCTAGCCTCCACGTATCAACATTTTCAACGGTTGGAAAATTTTATCCGTTACCATAGAGGCAAATATTGGAAACGGACAATTTTATTAACCGTTGCCAATATAATAGGTGACGGAGATTGGAAAGGGTCCGTTGCCAATGTAGGCGGGCTTGGTCTGGTTTGTACGCACCGGCCGCGCGGAAAGCGCGATTCTCCGTCGCCTAACACCTGCCGTTTCCATAGAGGGGTATCCAATGTGTCGTTCTGTACTAGTGTTGGTTTCTTACTGAGGGAAAACTTGCTGCTGCACTCATCATAACTTCCTCTTGGGGTTCCCAACGGACGTGTAACTTAACACGCATCAAGCGCACACGGAAAACACAAACACACACACGATCTACCCAGGTTCAGGGCCCTCGTGAGGAGGTAAAGCCCCTACTCCTGCATGTCTGACTATATGGAGCTGCATATGAGAGCTACAATGATGCTCCTCGAGCTGTGCACAAATTGTCTGTAAGAGGCTCTCTCTAGGAGGAAGTACGCTCACATGAGCAGAGGAAGAAATGATCCCCAGGGGCTAAACGAGCCCGCGCCCGGCTAACCAGAACGTTCCCCCTAGTGCTCCTTATATAGGGAGCCCAGGGGACAAAGGCCTGCCCGAGGCGATGCGGTCTCGGCCCATCCGAGGCGAGGCAGCTCGGCCTGCCCGAGGCGAGGCGACTCGGCCTGCCCGAGGCGATGCGGTCTCGGCCCATCCGAGTTTAAAGGAGTCTCGGCCTGCCCGAGCCTGGAGGATTCGGCCCGCCCGAGGCTGGAGGACACGGCCCGCCGAGATTGGAGGACTCGGCCCGCCGAGGTTAGCACGTGCCGGCCTGACAGAGGCCCGATCCGAGATAAGTCAATCTCGGCCCGTCCGAGGTATAAACGCCTCGGTCCGTCCGAGACAGCAGGTGATTTGGCCCAACTGTGGCCCGTGCGCGCTGGATCTCGGTTCAGCCGAGGTAAGTGGGAAAACGGGCCAGAATTTGCTATGCCGGCCTGGGAAGTGCAAATGTCAGCCCAGGCTATGTTTTTCTGCCTTTTCCTTTATCTTTTATTCACTTATTTCCTGTTTCTCTCTTCTATTAACTCTGCAAAGCCATTAACTTTGGGGTACCCGGGGTTACATCCCCGACACACACCTGAGTAAAATCTTGGACATTTACAACACCCAACACACTTGTATACACATGGTATGGCAAAACCTAGGTTTGGGTGGGTTTCCGACGCTCCGAGGCCCCGATTCGGCAAAACCCTAGATCCGCTGGAAAAAAGTCAAAGTTCCCATCTACCCCATTGACCGGCGTCGAAAGGGGGTAGGCCAGTGGACTTTTTTCCTTGGTTGTGTTAGGTTAGGACATTGGAACATGGAAAACCAACTATTATCACAAGTTCTCACAAGAGTGCCCCCGGTTCCCCAAAACAGGAGTTTTCAGCTATAAGTCAAGAAACTTAGTAGAGAGAGAGAGTGCGGTCGGTGAAGACGGCCACACACCTGAGTAAAATCTTGGACATTTACAACACCCAACACACTTGTATACACATGGTACGGCAAAACCTAGGTTTGGGTGGGTTTCCGACACTCCGGGGCCCCGATTCAGCGAAACCCTAGATCCGCTGGAAAAACCCTAACGTTTTCGTCTACCCCTTGAACGGCGTCGAAAGGGGGGTAGGCCAGTGTAATTTTTTCCTTCGTTGTGTTAGTTTAGGACATAGGAACATGGAAAACCAACTATTATCACAAGTTCTCACAAGATTGCCACCGGTTCCCCCGAAACGGGAGTTTTCACCTATAAGTCAAGAAACTTAGTAGAGGGAGAGTGCGGTCGGTGAAGACGGTCACACACCTGAGTAAAATCTTGGACATTTACAACACCCAACAAACTTGTACACACATGGTATGGAAAAACCTAGGTTTGGGTTTGTTTCCGACGCGACGGGGCCCCGATTCGGCGAAATCCTAGATCCGTTGGAAAAAAGTCAAAGTTCCCGTCTACCCCATTGACCGGCGTCGAAAGGGGGTAGGCCAGCGGACTTTTTTTCTTGGTTGTGTTAGGTTATGAAATAGGAACATGGAAAACCAACTATTATCACAAGTTCTCACAAGATTGCCCCCGGTTCCCCCGAAACGGGAGTTTTCAGCTATAAGTCAAGAAACTTAGTAGAGAGAGAGTGCGGTCGGTGAAGACATTCACACACCTGAGTAAAATCTTGGACATGTACAACACCCAACACACTTGTATACTCATGGTACGGCAAAACCTAGGTTTGGGTGGGTTTCCGACGCTCCGGGCCCCGATTCGGCTAAACCCTAGATCCGCTGGAAAAACCCTCACTAGTGGAGACAGGGCCTACTGTCCCTGCCCATGAGTGGCTTTAGTCCCGGTTGGCCAACCGGGACAGGCCAAGCGGGACTAATGGCCCAACCTTTAGTCCCGGCCCTGTTACCAGCCGGGACCAAAGGCCCCACACGTGGCCGCCGCGGAGCGCGCTGGGGGACAACCCCTTTAGTCCCGGCTCGTATAACGGGCCGCGACTAATGCTAATTTTTTTCTTTTATTTATTTCTTTAGGGTTTAGGGTTTATTTTTTTCTTTTTATTTATTTCTTTCTTCAAAATAGTTTTCGTATTTCTATGCTACCACATACCGTACACGTTCGTGCATATATATAAGATAACTTGTCGTACGATCGAGCATACAAATATATACAATTTTGATAGTTACATGGAGATCACAATTACCGGGACTAGAGCCCGTCTATTCGATTACACGGTCGGGATCATCAGTAGCGCCTATTCACACTAAATTCTCCGGCGTCGTCTACCATCTCTTTCAACAAAAATCCCGCCAGTTTCTCTGCAATTCCTAGTAGGCGTTGCTCTGGTAGGAGCCGATCCCGCATTCTCTCGAACTATATAAGAAAAGGAGATCAATATGAACATCAATCATGATAACAAAAAGTGACGGTAATAAAATAATGTTGTGAATGTATTGTTTACGTCGAGTCTATAATCATTGTGCTCAGTGGTAAACGTGTGAATGAACTCGCAAACGTAGTATCCACATAGATTCGTCCCCGGTGGCTGTCTCGCGCACTTTACGAGAATAGAATTCAATCAAAATAATAATCTAGCATCATAATTGTATTGAAACTAGAATTAAAGAGATGCGCGTACATATCTCGTACTACTTACCGTGACCGAGTAAACGTAAGCTTCTCACTAAAGGAACCCGTCAGCACACTCCTGAACAGGTTCCAAACCCTGCCCGGCAAAGAAAATGAATTAACGAATGAGTTATTCATTACCTGATATCTCATGAAATCAACGAAGGAGACCGATATAGCGCGAAAATTACCTCTGGAGCATGTCCTGCATGTTGCGGAACTCTTCCAGGTGTCTCTTTAATGGGTCCATGACTTCCAACTCTTCCCTTATCAACTTGAATGTCTAGCAGAATCCAGTGGAACCTGCACATGTTTATATATACGTCAGTAACTCATCAATTACACTTAACATCGAGTAAGCAAAAGTGAATGTGTACAACAGAGTAAGACCCTCACTGGAAGTTGTAAGGAAACAATATGTGGTCACAGAAATGTTGCTCCGTTAGAAACCTTAGAAGGTTTTCCGCCGTCTCGTCGGGTTTCGTCGTTAGCGAATGTATATGTACTTTATCTAGGTCAATGAACCCAACACTATAGATCTTTCTTTTACATTCCCGGATCTTCATTCTGCATAATAGAGTACAAAAGGATATAATGAGGATAATTACATGCAATGAACTGAACAACTGAAAAACTGAACAACTTATATGTAGACAATGAATTCAACAACTTACAGACAATAGCAACTCATGAGACTTTTGTCAAGGGCGTCGAAATTGTATAACTGGAAGAGTTCTGAAAAGTCAACATGGACCTCTTCGGGTCGGAAGAAGTACTCATGTGGGACTTTCGCCACGATCATTGTTCTGCCCCCCCTACCACACTCAAGTACCATTCATGCAAATTCCGCATTTGTGTTGGCAGTTGTTCCAACTTCTCTTTGCTGACCAAAGGCTTCCCTGGGACATATGTAGGGACAACATCAGCCTTGAGTAACTTGCCGTCTTGGGAACCTAGCAATTCAGCAACAGTCACACCCATAGCGGCCGCCAACTTCACAGCTTCTTCCATATCCTGCTGCAGCACCTGGGGAACATTTTCGGATAACACCTTGAGGGGTGGGATCGATTGTTTGGCCTGTTCTCCGAGCTGGGGAACGTCCCTTCTGTTCCCGCTTGCACTTTTACCTGATTTGCTCCCGCTTGCACTTTTACTTGATTTGCTCTTCTCCATTTCCTTCCGAAGTGTGCGTAGATAGTCATCTGGCTTATGGTGCAACTCATGTTGCGATTTTGTGTTCAGAAAATCACATGCCCACGCTTTTTGCTTCTCGGTGTATACCGGGGCGGGCTTGGGTTTGTTCTTTGCAAAATGCGCATCTTTTTCAGCCTTTGCGATCGCCGCGGTTTGCTCGTCAGTACGATCATAAGTTCTGATTGGAAGATTCTTATGAGGTACTCTTGGGAGGGGCGACATTTGTCGTTTTGGAGCACGCTTCCGCTTATTGTCCTTAGCGGGCAAAGGCGGCGGCGAAGACGGCCGATCCAAGTCCGGCGGCGGAGATCGAGATGGACTCGCGCTGTGGTGGTCGTAGTCATGGGGTGGGCTTCGTGGAGGTGATGGAGGTGTAGGTGACCTGCGATGACTCGGAGGCGGTGTTGTCCTTGGCGTCGAGCCTGGAAACTTGATGTAGTTCTTGTCCCATAGAATGATATCACCCACAACTTCTCCGAGTGTCCTCTCATCTTCAGGTCTAGGGATGTCAAGCTCCATATCATGAAACCCCGATACGATTTCATCCACCCCGACTTTAGCATAGCCAGCTGGAATCTCACGGTCTTGCCAGCGTGCGTCAGGTGGACAAGGTAAAGCATAATTGACCGCCACCTTCATGGATATGTTCTTCAATTTCTGATGGAGCTCACAAGATATTGAATCCTTGATTCCATCCACTGGGTAGCCGGGACCGCCATCTATCATCCGCCGTGCATCGTCAGCCGGGACCTCCGAGTCACCCACGCTGCTTTTCCGCTGAGATGGGCCAGCGGTAATATCGAGTACATGATCTTGCAGGCGCACTACTCCTCTAAGTTCGTCAATCTGCTGCTGCTGGTGGTTAATTCTGGCGAGCAATTGGTTGAACTTGTCTCCATCCTCCTCCTCCCGTCGCTGCGTTGCTCTCGCTCGGCTTCTGTAAGTTTCTACGTCTTTGGCAAACCCAAGCCACCACGGATATTTAGGGCCAAAGCCTTGTGTTCGTCCTCCTTTTTCGTCATTCCCGAGGACCAGTGTCTGCAAGTCTTTCTCTCTATCGGGATGGAACTTTAACTTCCCCTCTTTAATTTCTTTCACCACTTTAAGCCAATTTTCCCTGGGTATCCTAATCCCGTCACTGCAAACAAGGTCCCCTGTTGTTTCGTCATATGAACCCCCATGCGCAAGGAACCAATTTCTTGCCCTCGATTCCCATTCTTCGCGCATCCATTCTGGTTCGATCCCTTTAGCAAGCAGCTCTTGCTAAACAAGGGGGTAAGTGCGAACACATGTTTTGCCGTGTGGCAGAAAAACAGGCGCACGGCAAAGAAGAAATTTGCCGTGCGCGGCTCTAATAGGCACACGGCAAAGAGGATATGTGTCGTGTGCTTTTTCTAAACACACGGTATAGCTTTTCCCGCGAATTTATTTATAGCGCGGGAAATTTAGTTAGATATCTCCCGCGAAATATTGGGGAGCGCGGCAAAGTTGCGGACCTAGTCAACTTGTTTGCCGTGCGGTTACATGAAGGAGCACGGCAAAGATATCTTTGCCGAGATGGCTGTCTTTGCCGTGTGTTTTATTTCCATTTTGCCGTGACATTTTCTTTGCCGTGTGCTCTCGAGCTTTTGTGCCGTGCCTCTGTTCTTTGCCGTGATCCTTCTGTTTCCAGCACGGCAAAGCGCTTTGCCGTGTTCCGAGATAAGGTGGCACACGGCAGCGACGGGTCCGCACGGCAAAAACCGATTTTCCGGTAGTGCGGTTGCTTCCTGTATCCCATAATTAGTCTTATATTGCGGTTATGCTCTGTGTATTTTCTTTAACGTGTGGATACACCTTTTTTTTATGCCTTCCGGCGTGCGTACTTTTTTAAGGGCAAGAAACAGACAAAAAAAGACACATGTTGCTAGTGTAGTTCCTGAACTGAATATGCTCAGTCGTGCCGGGTCTGATTTGCTAGTCTGGTCTCCTCGCTCCTTGTGTCGGCAATGGCAAGAGAAGGGCTGTTCTCCGTCCTGTCACTTGTTGATGAGTGCCCGTGGGTGCCAGAGCTCCCAGTCAGCGACGTGTTGCTCGACCCGTACCCTCCATGGCCACCCGGCGGCGCGTACATGGCCACCGGCATCTCCGGCGGGAGGTCCGGAAGCGGCGCCTCGAACTGGAGCACGCCCATGGCTTGCCGGATGGACGGCCTGAAGCCGTAGTCTGGGTGCACGCACCAGAGACCCACGACCAGAACCCGCTCCATCTCAGCCGCGTTGAACTCGCCATCCAGCCGCGCGTCCGCGGCGTCGAGGAGCGTGCCCCTCCCATACAGCCCCCAGACCCAGTCGACGAGCACGACCTTGCTCTCGTCCTCCTGCGGGACGGCAGGCCTCCGGCCGCAGGCAACCTCGAGGAGGACGACTCCGAAGCTGTACACGTCGGTCTCGGCGCTGGCCCTGCTGGTCACCGCGTACGCCGGGTCCATGTAGCCCTTGGTGCCGGCCAGCATCATGGTCGTGTGAGCGGCGCGGCTATGGTCGATGAGGCGCGCGAGGCCGAAGTCCCCCAGCTTGGCGTTGAACGACGACTCGAGCATCACGTTGCTCGGCTTGACGTCCCTGTGCACCACGCACTGCTCCCACTCCTGGTGCAGGTACATCAGCGCAGACCCGATGCCAAGAATGATCTTGTGCCTGTAAATGTCACATTGTACGGACCACTTAATTCAACATGAGATGAGACTCAGAAACAACTATTCAACTGAGAAATAGAGAGTCAAATTTATGTACCTGGTTGGCCATGCTAGGATTTTTACAGAACTGTAGAGATGGGCATCGAGGCTGCCGTTCGTCATGAGCTCGTAGACGAGCAGGAGCTCGTCGGCTTTGTGGCACCACCCAACAAGCTGGACAAGGTTGCGATGCCGCAGCCGGCCGATGATGGTCACTTCTGCGATGTACTCCCTCCTCCCCTGAGTCGACGCCTTGGAGACCCTCTTGATGGCCACATGGAGCCCCTGGTCGCGCAGCCACCCTCGATAGACTGCCCCAAACGCGCCCTCGCCGAGCTTTTCCTCGTCGGAGAATCCCCGCGTCGCTCGCGACAGCTCGTTGTAACTGAACCTCCGAGGCCCTGACCCCTTCTCAAACTCGTTGTCCATGTCTTGGTCGAGAGGATCTCGACATCTTCAGATGGTGTACCCATCCTTTTCAGATATTGGCGGTAGCCGAGCCATGCGGCTATGGCAAAGAATGCGAACAGACCAGCGGATACTAGCCCCGCTATTAGACCTTTGTTTTTTGTTTTTGAATCTGTCCATGAACACATCGAGTTCATAATGTTCAGGTGGTACACATTGTCCAATAATGAACGATAACAGGAAGATTTTGTTACCCTACATCAACGTCTGGTCAAAACAATTTGTTACGCCTGTATTTGTAGCTCTAAATTTAGGGACTGTAACTACTCATAGTGGACTCTGAATTTAGAGACTGTCTAACCAACTGAGTAAACACAGGCCAAGCCACTTACCGGTCATAGTGGACTCGAAGGACCAAGAAAGAATCTGATGCTGTTCGATGAGATCCCCAATGGCGGCCGAGAACCCAACGGCGGCGTCCTGCGGCAGACCGGCGTCCCGCAGGTTGACGTTCGTGCTGACCGTGTACGTACGCTGCCCCGGCGGGTCGTCGAACTGCAGGGTGGCCGAGAGCATGGCCGCTTTAGCGTCGTACCTGACCTCCGCCGACATGACCCCGTTGAAGATCCCGTCCGGCAGTGCCGTGTACTCAGTCGACATGATGTTGTTAATGTTGACGCCGATGTGGCAGTTGGTGTCAGGGGGGTCCCAGCCCGGGTTCCTGAACGCGTCGAACTCCACACCGACAGTCGGCGGGAAGTCGGTGTTTGCGGGGTTGTTGCGGTTGTTGAACAGCGCGAGGAAGCCGGCGGTCGCGTCCGTGGGCATGCTCGGCGGGTAAGGCCCCACGAAGAACGCCATGCCATCACCTCTCTGCAGCGCAAGCAAGGATTACTTAATTAACAAAACGACTTAGAAGCCAGGCATGCCATCAGAGAATTTGTACTTGCCGCGGGTTGGTGTTGGCGGGCTTGATGGCGAAGGCGAAGTTGGTGGTGAAGCTGGCGACCATGCCAGTGTTGTCGTCCCAGAGGCGCACCGCCTGCCCGTGGGCTACGCGGCCGGTGCTCCACCTCCTCGACTGGTTGGTCAGGACGATCCGGTCGAGAGCGGGGGCTGAGTCGTTCATGTACCTGAGATCGGCGCCGGCGAGGACGGCGGAGCAGAGAAGTTGTAGTTGAAGCTAAGGGAGGTGACATGAGGCAGCCAGATAGATACGATTAGCAGGAGAAAGCACTTGGCTCTTTTCATCGCCATGGCCAATGAATATTAGGTGCAAGAGCTCATGCTCGTTATAATTTCTACGCTACATATGCACAAAGTTCTAAACCTGCTGCGATAGTCAATGGCCCTAATCTCCTGTCGCATTCGTTGAAAGGTCTTGTAAAGGATTTCTCATTCATCGTATGGTCCTTCCTTCCACGATGGTCACTTGACGTGCAAAAAGCTTTTAAAAGGACGTTTCTTCGATCAACAGCCGGCCTGGTATGCGTATTAGATAGATGTATAGTCGTTCAGAAGTCTACCAATGTACTATACGTATTAGATAGATAGATATAGTACAACCGCCAGTCGATGGCGGGACTGAGTCCTTGGTGTATTCTTGGTGTAGTCCTCCCTTACTTGATGGTCAGTGGTCACTTGACGCGTGAAAGTCCGCCTGCATATCTACAATTATGGCTCCTTTGATTCGTAAGATAGGGAAATTATAGGAATAAGAAAGCCATAGAATTGAATGACATGTCTAATTGAATGCTATAAGAAGAGAAAAGTCTTTTTTATTGTGGTGAACGAATTTTCCATGAGGTTAATGTTTGACCCGTAGGATCTCTAGGCAAGATCAATACCGGTAGAATAGATCGATGGGGAGGAGGACGTGTACCTTCTCCTTGCGCGGATGCGCTCGAGCTGCCGGCCATGGTGGACGGCGGCGGTGATGGTAGTGAGTGGCGGCGGTGGTGGAGCTTCCCGTCGGCAACTGCGCAACCTAGATCGGTTAGGGTTTTGTCGGTGGGGTGTGGCGGCGCACGACGAACCTCGTAAAGCGTGCCCCCCGGCCCCCACCAGTCTTTATAGCGCAGCGCGACGGGGGCCCACCAACCATTGATCGGTTGGGCGCCCCCGATCAGGGCGCGAGTCAAAGTCCCGGTGCGGCCGTTGGGCTCGCACCGGAGGAGATCAATCTAACATTCTCCCCCTTAATCTCAACTTTTACTTTTAACTATGTACTTTTTACTTTGCTCGTTTCATCACATATCAGTACATAGAGCATGTTTCATCGTCACGGCTCAATTGCCGATAGAATCAGACAGCTACAATATACCTCTCTGTTTTGAAACAATTTATGTTTCTTTTGGGCCTCTCATGACCCAGTAATTATAGGCTTTCCATTAAACCCATGCCGGCTACGTGTTCCATGAACACACTGGGTGGTAAGCCTTTCGTAAGCGGATCCGCAAGCATATCCTTTGTTCTTAAATGATCGAGACTTATAATTTGATCCTGAATTTTATCTTTCACAACATAATACTTTATCTCTATTGGTTTGGTAGCATTACTCGACTTGTTCTTGTGAGCATAGAATACTGCGGGCTGGTTGTCACAGTACATCTTTAGTGGTTTGTCAATACAATCTACCACTTTCAAGTCGGATATAAATTTCTTTAACCATATCACCTGCCC
This sequence comes from Poa pratensis, assembly GCA_947311845.1. NCBI lineage: Eukaryota > Viridiplantae > Streptophyta > Magnoliopsida > Poales > Poaceae > Poa > Poa pratensis. The sequence continues at coordinate 34,830,222 of CAMZMU010000070.1, forward strand.
TGTGGCCTCATAAGAAGCTATAAATTCTGCATACATCGTGGACGATGCAACTATTGACTGTTTGGAGCTTCTCCACGAAATAGCCCCTCCAGCGAGAGTGAACACGTATCCTGACGTGGATTTTTATCATCTCTGTCTCCCGCAAAATCTGCGTCTGAATACCCTCTTATCTCGAGGGAATCAGATCTTCTGTATGTTAGCATGAGGTCCTTTGTGCCTTGCGCATAACGCAATGTTTTCTTTGCCATTTTCCAGTGCTCTGGGCCTGGATTCTCTTGATATCTACCGAGTACTCCGGTGATAAAAGCTAAGTCAGGGCGAGTGCACACTTGTGCATACTGTAAGCTTCTAACAGCCGAAGCATATGGTATTCCTTTCATTTGATCGATCTCGTACTGGTTCTTGGGACATTGGAATTTCCCAAAACTGTCGCCCTTGACTATAGGTGCAGGTGTGGAACTACTTTTATGCATATTATACTTTTTAAGAACCTTTTCAAAATATGCCTTCTGCGATAGTCCTAAAACTCCATTTTTCCTATCTCGGTGAATTTCTATGCCCAAAACATATGATGCTTCACCAAGATCTTTCATATCAAAATTTGAGGATAAGTACTTCTTTGTTTCTTGTAGTAGACTAACATCACTGCTAGCAAGCAAGATATCATCCACATACAAGTATTAGGAAAATATATTTCTCATTTTTAAGCTTTGCATAAATGCAGTTATCCTCAACATTCTCTTTAAATCCAAAACTTTTAATTGTCTCATTAAACTTTAGATACCACTGTCTAGAGGCTTGTTTTAATCCATAAATGGATTTCTTCAGGCGGTATCCCATATCTTCCTTGCCTTCCATGATAAAACTTTGGGTTGTTTCATGTAAACATTTTCTTTTAAATCCCCATTTAGAAATGCCGTCTTTACATCCATTTGATGTAGCTCTAAATCAAAATGTGCAACTAGTGCCATTATGATTCTGAAGGAATCCTTACATGAGACTAGTGAAAATGTCTCATTGTAATCTACCCCTTCTCTTTGTGTAAATCCTTTTGCCACAAGTCGTGCTTTATATTTTTCTACATTCCTTTTGAGTCATACTTAGTTTTGTATACCCATTTGCAGACTACTGTTTTGGCTCCTTTAGGAATATCTTCTAAGTCCCAAACATCGTTGGAACTCATCGATTTCATCTCTTCTTCCATTGCCTCCACCCACTTCGATGAGTGAGGGCTTCTCATGGCTTCTTCATATGAAGTGGGATCATTCCATATGAACTATTTCTGTATTGTAAACTTTATAATCATCAGAAATAGCTGATTTTTAGCTCTTTTAGACCTTCTAAGGGTCTCATTTCTAAAAGTGGCTGCTGCACCTCCCTTTCATGCTCAACAACGGGTTCAGTCGGCTCCTGACGGACAGGTTCCGGATCTTCACCCATAGTTGTCACGGGTGGAGTTACAACAGGTGCTTGCACCTCAACCTCAGGAATTGTCGGTGCAGGTACAACAGGTAGTGCGAAAAATGGCTCCTGAATCATCGGAAAAGGTGCACACACCCTCTTCTCCTCAAGATCAATTTTCCGAGCTACCATGCTCCCCCTCATCATTTCGTCCTCTAAGAAGACTGCATGTCTCGTTTCTACAAACTTTGTGTATCTGTCTGAACAGTAGAAACGAAAACCTTTTGATCTTTCAGGATAGCCAATGAAGTGGCAACTGACTGTTTTGGGATCTAACTTTGCAATATTTGGATTAAATACTTTGGCCTCAGCTGGGCTCCCCCACACCTGAAGTGTTGTAGAGAGGGTACTCTTCCTGTCCACAACTCGTACGGTGTTTTGGGCACCGACTTGCTTGGTACTCTATTGAGAATGTGAATGGCGGTTTTAAGCGCCTCCATCCATAATCCCAATGGCAAGGTGGAGTAACTCATCATATGCGCACCATATCCATAAGTGTACGGTTACGCCTTTCAGCTACTCCATTTTGCTGAGGGTCGCCGGCATTGTATACTGGGCCACTATGCCAGTCTCCTGTAAGAACCTCGCAAAAGGTCCAGGGACTTGGCCATATGGAGTGTGCCGACCGTAGTACTCCCCCCCACGGTCAGATCTCACTATCTTTATTCTTTTATCATGCTGATTTTCTACTTCAGCTTTGAATATCTTAAATTTATCCAACGCTTCAGACTTTTCTTTGATTGGATAAATATAACCATATCGGGAGTAATCATCTGTGAATGTTATAAACGAGTCATAGCCATCCACACTTTTCACAGGAAATGGTCCACAAATGTCAGTGTGAATGATTTCTAGTGTTCCTGTGCTTCGGTTTGCACCCTTTTTGATTTGTTTTACATACTTTCCTTTAATGCAATCTATGCATTGTTCTAAGTCTGAGAACTCTAATGGAGGAAGAATTTCATTTTTAACTAGACTTTCTATTCTCCCCCTCGAAATATGGCCCAAACGACAGTGCCATAATTTCGATGAGTCATGAGTTCTCTTTCTTTTCTTTTGTTCTTTATCCGGCGCGGAAACATGCTCATTCACTTTACACACAGAATACACTTTTTCACGTAGGATAATAAATAAAGCTCATTGTGAAGTAAAGCAACACCCACATGAGATTATTACACCATATGGCACACTTGCCATGTCCAAAATAACATTCATAATTATCTTTGTCCAAACGTGAAACACTAATCAAGTTTCTGTGTAATGAAGGAACATATAAAACATCTCTAAGCAGGATCGTGAATCCATCAGCTAACTCCAGGGAGATGTCGCCGACAGCTTCAACGTCTGCTTGGACACCATTTGCAACTTCAATGCATCTTTCGCTTCTTTGCGTAGTCCGCGTCGAATGGAATCCCTTCTTTGCCATTATGACTTTAGCCAAACAGGGCAATCTTTCTTGTATGCCCAGTCTTCTTACAGTGGAGACATGTATCTTTGTCCACTGGAAGAGACTTCTGCTGATGCTGATAATGCGGGAGCTTTTCCATGTGGCTTTGAAGGGGAACATTGCTACTTTGATTGTAGTTCTTTTTCTTATTATCCTTCACATAGTTCAGAGAACCACCATTGAGGATTTAAGTCTATCCTCTTCTTGCACACACATGGCTATTGTCTTTTCAATGTCCCATTTTTCAGGCGACATGTTATAGTTGACAACAAAGGTGTCAAACTCTTTTGGCAGTGAAGCCATAACCAGGTGAACAAGGAGTGCATGCTTGAGCTTCAAATCCTCGTCCTTGGGCTTAAGCTTAGCTGCCATGCTCATCCTGAGGATGTGCTCTCTTATGCCATGTCCACCTCCTGTGTACTTTTCTGTCAGCTGAGTAGCATATATCTTTGAAAAAACAGTGAACTGGCTCTTTATCTTTTCAAGAAACTCCTCACGGAAGGACACTCTGCAATTGAGCCCACAATAGCGTGCTCAATTGTGTTCTTTATGAAAACCATGCACTTTTTGTTGTCGGTGAGCCACTTTTTGTTCTCGAGGGTATATGACATCTCCAATGGAGCATAATCCCTCCTCTTTTTATCCCAAGCACTATCATCATCTTTTTCATCTCTGACTAGCTCTATAGGTTTGACCGGCCGTGGAGTGTCCACAACCCAGTCCACCTCAACACAAACAAAAGCCAAGTCAACTTTCTTTCTTCATTCAGTGTAGTTGTCACCTCTGAGGGTTGGAACATCCTTGATGCAGCTCATCAAGTAGTACCCTCCTGAAAACCACAATGAAGTGAGATCACAACAACAATTGCATGCAATAATCCAACGTTGGTCAAAATAAAACATACAACTATTTGTGCAATTAAAACTATATCACCGTTGCGCAGAAAATAGCAACAAATGCACATATAAACAACAATAAATCATGATTATGTTATTAACAACGTTGGTCATAAAAATAACAGAATCATAATTGTTCCAATAATCACTTTAACATGCTCTTAAAATTTAATTATCACTTTAGTTTATTTTACTATTAAAAGAGCACTTATATATATATTGCAGCGGAAAACATGAATAAAATTCATGAACTTTTATACTTTTCAGAAGTATTTCTGTCACTTTTCTGTTTTCTAAACAAAAAATTTGTTGGATAAATTTGAATAGAAAAACTGAATGAAATTTACCCAAAAATTGGACAAAACAAATAAAACATGCTTCTGTAAAAAACAAAACAAAAACTGTTCTTTTCGGCCCGCAGTGGAAATGTGCGGCCCACGCCTTTTCTTTATCTGCTGCCTGAGGCGACGCGAAAACGGCCCACGGCCTTTTGCGCTTCCGCGCTATCTGCTGCCCAAGGCGACGCGAAAAACAGCCCACGGCCGCGACCCTCTGTATCTTTCGGCCCATCGGCCCGTTAGCGCGTTAGGGTTTGGATCCGAACGATCCTGGCCGTCCGTCCGATCGGACGGTCCTCCGCGCAGATCGCTGGATCAAAACCAGGACGCCGCCCCGACCGCCCCATTTTCTTTTCTTCTCTCCTCTATTCCCGCACGATGCGGTTAGGGTTAGGCCGCGCCGCCGGCTGGCCGGCCCGCCGGAGACCTCGCCGTGCGACCCTAGCTTGCTGCCGGAGACGATGCTGAAACGAGCCCCTTCCCTTTCCCCCTCCTTTCTCCAGTGGCAGAGAGAGAGAGGAATGCGGCTGCGCCCCCTCTGCCCCCCCGCACTCGATGAGATACGGTAGCCGGCGCCCCTGCTGCCCCCCTTGCCGGCGTGCGCGAGCTCCCGCCGGAGAGCGCGCCGCTGTCAAGCGGCACAGCGGTGGTGCCCTTTGCCCCCGAAGGGGTCGGCGTTGCCCTTTGCCCCCGAAAGGGTTGTTCTTCTTCCAGATGCCCCTTGCTGGTGCGCATCTGGATCGAGAGGAACTGCCCGGCCGAGACGGCGGCGCACTTTGCCGGCGAGCCCGAGGCCCTCCGGTGAGCTTTCTCTTCTTTTCCCTTTTTTCTTTTCGATTAGGGTTAGGGTTCCGCGGGAGGGGAATTTTCTTCTTTTCTTTCTTTTCGATTTGCTTTTCGATTCAATCTACCCGAGTAAGATCTAGACGCTAGGAGCTCTGATACCAATGTTCGACCCGTAGGATCTCTAGGCTAGATCAATACCGGTAGAATAGATCGATGGGGAGGAGGACGTGTACCTTCTCCTTGAGCAGATGCGCTCGAGCTGCCGGCCATGGTGGACGGCGGCGGTGATGGCAACGAGTGGCGGCGGTGGTGGGAGCTTCCCGTCGGCAACTGCACAACCTAGATCGGTTAAGGTTTTGACGGTGAGGTGTGACGGCGCACGACGAACCTCGTAAAGCGTGCCCCCGGCCCTGATACGTCTCAAACGTATCTATAATTTCTGATGTTCCATGTTGATATTATACCAATTGTTACATGTTTTATATACACTTCATAACATTTTTATGCATTTTCTGGGACTAACCTATTAACAAGATGCCACAGTGCCAGTTCCTGTTTCTGCTGTTTTTGTATTCTAGAAAAGCTAGTCTGGAAATATTCTCGGAATTGGACGAAACTTGGACAGAACCTCCTATTTTTCCAACACGAAGACGGAGTCCAGAGGAGAGACGGAGGAGGGCCACGTGGCACCCACACCATGGCGCCGCGGGCCCCCCTGCCACGCCATGGGGTGGTGTGGGGCGCTCTGGCTCCGCAGCCGCCGCCCTTTCGCCTATTTATTCTTCCCGACGCGAAAACCCTAAACACCCGAGCCATTATCCACGAAAAGTTCCAGAGACGCCGCCGCCGTCAACCCTAGCTCGGGAGGGTTCAGAAGCTATTCCCGGCACCCTGCCGGAGAGGGGAATCATCACCGAAGGGCTCTACATCACCATGCCTGCCTCCAGAGTGATGCGCGAGTAGTTCATCCTTGGATTACGGGTCCATGGCAGTAGCTAGATGGTTGTCTCTCCACTTTATGGTATCATGTTTAGATCTTGTGAGCTGCCTATCATGATCAAGATCATCTTATTGTAATGCTACATGTTGTGTTTGCTGGGATCCGATGAATATTGAATACTATGTCATGTTGATTATCAATCTATCTTATATGTTATTTATGATCTTGCATGCTTTCCGTTACTAGTAGATGCTTTGGCCAAGTAGATGCTTGTAACTCCAAGAGTGAGTATTTATGCTAGATAGTGGGTTCATGCCTCCGGTAATCTGGAGAGTGACAAAACTTCTAAGATTGCGGATGTGCTGTTGCCATAGAGATAAAATAACCGATGCTTAGCTTAAGGTACGCCGTTAGGTCTAATGCATTTGTTTACTTTACGCACATTACTTAATGCAATTATCCGTTGCTTGCAACTTAATACCAACGGGGAACTCAGTATGACAACCTGGCGGTGGATTATTAGTCATAGACGCTGTTGGAATAACGGTCTATGTATTTTTTGTAATGCCCACATGAATATCATATTAATCATCATGTCATATATATGCATTGTCATGCGCTCAATATTTTGTCAATTGCCCAGCTGTAATTTGTTCACCCAGCATGTTAGTTATCTTTATGGAGAGACACACACTAGTAAACTGTGGACCCCGGTCCATTCTTTTACACTGATACAACAACTGCAAACACTGTTCCTTTTCATTCTCTGCAATTTACTGCTGTTTTCCACACCATACGTTTAATCCTTTGTTTTCGGCAAGCCGGTGAGATTGACAACCTCACTGTTTCGTTGGGGCAACTAGTTTGATTGTGTTGTGTGCAGATTCCACGTTGGTGATCGAGTAACGGCACCACCAACCCTTCAGAAGTGATTTCTTGCTCCTACTGGTCGATTAAACCTTGGTTTCATACTGAGGGAAACTGCTGCTACACTGCTTCATACCTTCCTCTTGGGGTCTCCCAGCGAACGTGTGATCCACGCAATCAAGCTCTTTTTCTGGCGCCGTTGCCGGGGAGCAAGAAGATTTCAGCAAGGGGAGTTTCACGCTTCCAATCTCTTTACTTTGTTATTGTCTTGCTTAGTTTATTTTTATTTAGTCTTGTTTGCTTTTTTTATCAAAAACACAAAAAAATTAGTTACTTTTATTTTCAAGTTGTTTTCTTTCTGTTTTGTTTTATTCTTCTAAAATGAGTACCCTGGAACACTAAGTTGTGTGTATTCACTATCACGAACAACAATGATTTCATTAGTACACCTATTGCTCCACCTGCTTCAACGCAGAATTCTATGAAATTAAACCTGCACTTTTAAATCTTGTTATGAAAGAGCAATTCTCTGGTGTTAGTACTGATGATGCTGCTGCTCACCTTAATAATTTTGTTGAACTTTGTGAGATGCAAAAGTATAAGGATGTAGATGGTGATATTATTAAACTGAAAACTTTTTCCTTTTCTTTTGAGAGACGTGCTAAAAAATGGTTGCTATCTTTGACTAGAAATAGTATTGATTCATGGACTAAATGCAAAAAATGCTTTCATAGGAAAATACTATCCTCCTGCTAAAATTATATCTTTGAGAAGTAGCATTATGAATTTCAAACAATTGATATGAGCATGTTGCTCAAGCTTGAGAGAGAATGAATCATTGGTAAAGAATTGTCCCACCCATGGACTGACTGCATAGACATAAGATTGATACTATTATGTCTATGCTTACAAATGGAAAAATGCATGTTGATCCAAATAATGTTCCTTTAGCTTCTTTGGTTGCTCAAGAAGAGCATGTTGATGTGAACTTCATTAAAAATAATAACTTCAACAACAATGCTTATAGGAATAATTTTGGTAATAACAATTATAAGCCCTATCCTTTTAATAGTGGCAATGGTTATGTTAATTCTTATGGTAATTCCTACAACAATAATAAGAGTGTACCCTCTGATCTTGAAGTCATGCTTAAGGATTTTATTAGTACACAAACTGCTTTCAATAAATCTGTTGAGGAAAAGTTTGGGAAAATTGATGTTCTTGCCTCTAAAGTTGATAGTCTTGCTCTTGATGTTGATTTGTTAAAAATTAAAACTATGCCTCATGATGTTAAAGAGAGCAAAACTCTCAATGCTATACAAGTTAAAATTGATAATAATGTGAGGATGTTAGCTGATTTACATGCTAGGTGGGCAAGAGAGGATGAAATTGCTAAAAAGAATAGTATTGCTAGAGTTTATACTATTACTACTACTGAAAATGCTGTAAACTCAAGTGTTAACAAACCTCCTACTATCAATGGTAAAGTAATTGGTGTTGGCAATGTCTCTACTTCTGTTGCAAAACGTTTAAAATTGCCTGAAAACACTGAAACTGTTCCTGATAAAAGTGCTGAAATTTTTCGAGATGTGGGAGACAATGGTCCCATTACTTTTGATAATAATGATTTGATTTTGATGGTTGCAATATTTCTGAAGTAATTAAGTTCTTGCAAAAGCTAGCTAGAAGTCCTAATGCTAGTGCTATAAACATGGCTTTTACTAAACATATTACTAATGCTCTCATGCAAGTTAGGGAAGAGAAATTAAAACATGAAGCTTCTATCCCTAGGAAGTTAGAAGATGGTTGGGAGCCCATCATTAAAATGAAGGTGAATGATTTTGATTGCAATGCTTTATGTGATCTTGGTGCTAGTATTTCTGTTATGCCTAAGAAACTCTATGATATGCTTGATTTAGCACCTTTGGAACACTGTTATTTGGATGTTCACCTTGCTGATAATACTATAAAGAAACCTTTGGGGAGAGTTGATGATGTTTTTATAATGGTTAACAATAACCTTGTCCCCGTTGATTTTGTTGTTTTGGATATTGAATGCAATGCTTCTTGTCCTATTGTTTTGGGAAGACCTTTTCTTAGAACTGTTGGTGCTATTATTGATATGAGAGAGGGGAATATTAAATATCAATTCCCACTCAAGAAAGGTATGGAACACTTCCCTAGAAAGAAGATGAAGTTACCTTTTGATTCTATTGTTAGAGCAAATTATTCTGTTGATGCTTCATCACTTGGAAACACTTGATTCTTACTTTCTGCGCCTAGCTGAAAGGCGTTAAAGAAAAGCGCTTATGGGAGACAACCCATTATTTTATTTCTGCAATTTTTCTTTTTTTGAGTCAAGGAGTTGTTTACTTCTGTAACAATTCCTTTGTATCTTTATTTTATCGCATTGTTGTGCCAAGTATTGCCTCTAATAGGAAGATGATGCTAGATTTGGATTTCTGCGCAGGAACAGATTTCTGCTGTTCACCGTTTTAATTCTGTAAAATCACAGAAAAATTATTTAAATCTGCAAATTTTTGTGCGTGATCCTCAGATATGTACGCATCTTTCGTTAGTTTAAAGTTTTTCGATCTGAGCAACGTAAGTGCCTCGAAAAAATTCGTCTTTGCGGACTGTTCTGTTTAGACAGATTCTGTCTTTTATTTTTCGCATTCTCTCTTTTACTAGTGTTGAGTGGAATTCTTTTTTAGGGTGAAGAGCTTCACATAACATCAGTGGCAGTAGCTAATGTTAAAAGTAACGGTCATGTTTGTGTCCTTATAGAACATGTGAGTTTTTGATTGTGCACTAACCCTCTAATGAGAATTACTTTGAGTTTGGTGTGGCGGAAGTTTTCAAGGGTCAAGAGAGAAGGATGATATAATGTGATCAAGAAGAGTGAAGAGCTTAAGCTTGGGGATGCTCCCATGGATCACCCCAGCATATTTCAAGAAGACTCAAGCGTCTAAGCTTGGGGATGCCCAAGGCATCCCCTTCTTCATCAGCAACTTATCAGGTCATCTCTAGTGAAACTATATTTTAATTCTTTCACATCATATGTGCTTTACTTGGAGCGTCTGTGTGCTTTTATTTTCAGTATTTTATTTTTCTTATGGTCAACTTGATTGGACCCCAGCATTCTTGATTGGGAGAGAGACACGCTCCGCTTTTTCATATGAATACTCCTATTCTTCACTTATACTTGTTGAGTATTCTTATCTAGCTATTGCTATGCTTTTAGCTCCTGTTTTGCATGCATCTCTTATTCAGAGCTGTTAGTTCTTTTAAAGAAAGTACTCTCTTGCTTCACTTATAATTGTTTGGAGAGTTTATGTTGAAATAAATTGATTGGTGTTTGGTTGGAACAGAAAATGTTGCATGTGGTAGATGGTATAATGGAAAAAGCTTACATATTCTTGTAGATCATTGTATTGGATAATTTGATACTTGTCAATTGTTTTGAGTTATCAAGTAGTTCATGTTTAAGCTTTTGTATCATGTAGTTAAAACCTATTAATGAAGAACTACCGTAAAGCTCGTTGAAATTTGGTTTGCATGATTGGTATCTCTAAGGTCTAGATATTTTCTAGTAAAAGGGTTTGGTTAACAAGGAAGACAGTGTAGAGTCTTATAATGCTTGCAATATGTTTTCATATAAGCTTGCTGTGTCGGTTGATATCCTGTGTTTGCTTCAAATAACCTTGCTAGCCTAAACTCTGTACTGAGAGGGAATGCTTCTCGTGCATCCAAAACCTTGAGCCAAAATCCATGCCATCTGTGTCCACCATAACTACCTATATGTGGTATTTCCTTGCCATTCCAAGTAAATTTTTCATGTGCTACCTTTAAACTATTCAAATTATTACTCCTATTTTGTGTCAATGTTTACCAAGCTCATGAGGACGGGGTGGATGTCTTTATGTCAACTGTCAAACAGACTTTACCACCGGACTAGCGGCATATACATCCGCTTATCCATTAATTTTGCAAAAAGAGCTGGCAAATGGGGTGCCCAGTCCCAATTAATTACAACTTTAACCGCTTAATTCTCTTCACATTTTTGCCCTGATTTATCAGTCAAGCAATGACAAACAGTGAAATATCTGCATGTGTAAACAAAAGAGAAAGAGGGATGATCTGCCTTGCTGGTAGAAATAACGTCCTTCATGGGAGCCGCTCTTAAAAGTCTGGTTGGCAGGGGTCATATTGTACTTTCCATTTTCTGATTCGTTGACAATTAACAAACACCTCTCAAAACTTATTTTTACTCTCTATATGATTTCAAAAACTTAAAAAGCTCTAGCACATGATTTAATCCCTGCTTCCCTCTGCGAAGGGCCTTTCTTTTACTTTTATGTTGAGTCAGTTTTCCTACTTCTTTCTATCTTAGAAGCAAACACTAGTGTCAACTTTGGTGCAACAATTTTTATATGCTCGTATATTGCACTTATTATATGCTTTGTGTTGACAAATATCCATGAGATATATATGTTGAAAGTTGAAAGCAATTGCTGAAACTTAAATCTTCCTTTGTGTTGGTTAAATACCTTTTACTTAGAATCTATTGCTTTATGAGTTAACTCTTATGCAAAACTCTTTGATGCTTGTCTCGAAAGTACTATTCATGAAAAGTTTTTGCTTATATGATTCAGTTGTTTGCTCATTATCTACTTGCTAGCAAACTATAGACCATTGACCTGGATCACTTCATTCATAACATGTGCTTTACAATATTATTTGATCAAGATTATGATTGTAGCATGTCACCTCAGAAATTATTTTGTTTTTATCGTTTTACCTACTCGAGGACGAGTAGAACTAAGCTTGGGGATGCTTGATACGTCTCAAACGTATCTATAATTTCTGATGTTCCATGTTGATATTATACCAATTGTTACATGTTTTATATACACTTCATAGCATTTTTATGCATTTTCTGGGACTAACCTATTAACAAGATGCCACAGTGCCAGTTCCTGTTTTCTGCTGTTTTTGTATTCCAGAAAAGCTAGTCTGGAAATATTCTCGGAATTGGACGAAACTTGGACAGAACCTCCTATTTTTCCAACACGAAGACGGAGTCCAGAGGAGAGACGGAGGGGGCCACGTGGCACCCACACCATGGGGCCGCGCGGGCCCCCCTGCCGCGCCGTGGGGTGGTGTGGGGCCCTCGTGGCTCCGCAGCCGCCGCCCTTTCGCCTATTTATTCTCCCGACGCGAAAACCCTAAATACCCGAGCCATTATCCACGAAAAGTTCCAGAGACGCCGCCGCCGTCAACCCTAGCTCGGGAGGGTTCAGAAGCTCTTCCCGGCACCCTGCCGGAGAGGGGAATCATCACCGGAGGGCTCTACATCACCATGCCTGCCTCCGGAGTGATGCGTGAGTAGTTCATCCTTGGACTACGGGTCCATGGCAGTAGCTAGATGGTTGTCTCTCCACTTTATGCTATCATGTTTAGATCTTGTGAGCTGCCTATCATGATCAAGATCATCTTATTGTAATGCTACATGTTGTGTTTGCTGGGATCCGATGAATATTGAATACTATGTCAAGTTGATTATCAATCTATCTTATATGTTATTTATGATCTTGCATGCTTTCCGTTACTAGTAGATGCTTTGGCCAAGTAGATGCTTGTAACTCCAAGAGTGAGTATTTATGCTAGATAGTGGGTTCATGCCTCCGGTAATCTGGGAGAGTGACAATAACTTCTAAGATTGTGGATGTGCTGTTGCCACTAGGGATAAAATAACCGATGCTTAGCTTAAGGGTACGCCGTTAGGTCTAATGCATTTGTTTACTTACGCACATTACTTAATGCAATTATCCGTTGCTTGCAACTTAATACCAACGGGGAACTCGGTATGACAACCTGGCGGTGGATTATTAGTCATAGACGCTGTTGGATAACGGTCTATGTATTTTGTCGTAATGCCCACATGAATATCATAGTAATCATCATGTCATATATATGCATTGTCATGCGCTCAATATTTTGTCAATTGCCCAGCTGTAATTTGTTCACCCAGCATGTTAGTTATCTTTTATGGAGAGACACCACTAGTGAACTGTGGACCCCGGTCCATTCTTTTACACTGATAATACAACCAACTGCAAAACTGTTCCTTTTCATTCTCTGCAATTTACTACTGTTTTCCACACCATACGTTTAATCCTTTGTTTTCAGCAAGCCGGTGAGATTGACAACCTCACTGTTTCGTTGGGGCAAAGTAGTTTGATTGTGTTGTGTGCAGATTCCACGTTGGTGATCGAGTAACGGCGCCACCAACAACCTTCAGAAGTGATTTCTTGCTCCTACTGGTCGATTAAACCTTGGTTTCATACTGAGGGAAACTGCTGCTACACTGCTTCATACCTTCCTCTTGGGGTCTCAGCGAACGTGTGATCCACGCAATCAGGCCCCACCAGTCTTTATAGCGCAGCGCGACGGGGGCCCACCAACCATTGATCGGTTGGGCGCCCCCGATCAGGGCGCGAGTCAAAGTCCCGGTGCGGCCGTTGGGCTCGCACCGGAGGAAATCAATCTAACAGTTAAACCTCTTGTTATTTTCGAATTAAGTTTGCACTACAATATTCCTATGAATCAAACACTTCCGAAGGAAAAAATCGCATAGGATTTTCAATCCTACACATTTTTTTTAAAAAAACCTATGAATCAAACGAGCCCTTGGTGTTTTACTTCCTACATCTCGCAGGTACATGAAGGCTATAACTGTAAATTAAGTGAGGCATCTGCACATGAAAAAACAAGAAGCAAATATACACAAAACAAGTAACACCAAACATGTTTGTCTTGTCGTCATTGCATAATCTCCCCCTGCCTCCCGGCACTCACTAGGAAAAGATTATTCATCCTGAGATTCATGCATACGTATATATAGGCACGGTGTCCGTTTATTCACAATCAGTATTCAAGTAAATTAAGAGTGCAAAACTATCTCACGGCTTAACAACACAATGGCAGACACCGTAGATATGGTGAATGAGGTTACAAGTACAGTGCCCGTTACCACCACGTTTGTCACACCCTGTTGCTCTTGCGGACCAAGTGCCATTACCTAGGTGATATTGTTCAAGATTTTTGTCACATGTGGATCACGACGTACAATTGTGTCACCCATGCATAATTGATATGCATGACCTTGAAACTGACACTTACACTCCTTTCAATATCAATCAAGAGAGCATTGTCCTTGATGCTTGTTAGAGGGACAAACCTTTCGAGGATAAGATCAACTATTCTATAGACTACAACCATGGGCTTCATTAGAAAACACGGGATCGCTAAAACCGACCAACAGAATCTCTCTGAGTCACATTCTACTAGTTGGAAAGGTTTGTGGATCTTGCCCGATGTGCACATGGCGATTATCTTCGGTGGAGGAAACGAATATGAACCGAACCCGGATATCATCTCATGCCGAGGCGGGTCGATCTTGAAAATCCGCAGTTCGCCGCTAGACTTGGGCTTCTGCTGCAACACGTACAGTTTTAATTGGGATGATATGGTGCTGACATTTGTTTCCGGGTACAAGCTCCATGCCGAGAAACTCCATTGTGCATCATTTGTGGTAGCAAAGAGCACGCGCGCCATATCCGAAAGCATGATCATGATAAGGGGGACTCCATCTGCACCAACGCTCAAGGAGGCGGTCACGCTGCTGGGCAACAAATAATCAGATCTCTCGGGTGATTTGTAGCCGGCTGAGGCCAAGCTGATTGTGCGATATGTGACAGGTGGAAACTTGGCAACATCCCCTGTCAAGGCGTGGAGGAGACAAACACTGCTGTCTTGATCGCCTCGCCGCTGGAGGAGGAGGAGACCTTGCACCGCACAGAGAAGAGAATGCGGTGGCTCTCGAGAAGAGGAACTCGACAACAGATGAATACTCCGAGTGAGAGGTTGAAGAAGCGTTTCTTGCCATCTGTAAGATGGAGACCATGGTCGTCGGGCAGCATGATCCATCGGCGCGGGTCGACGATGCCGCGACCGGACGGGCAGACGGTGCTCGAACGCCAGTGCCGGCACACAGCACGGAGGCGGACGTAGTCTGACATGTCCCTGGACAACACCCGCCAGCCAACAAGCTGAAGCAAATCCGCGTACATTGACGCCAACGGAGACATGCCTTCCGAGCAGGCGGTGGAGGCAGCGGTGATTGCCGGCTGGCGCTTGTGATTCGCCGATGAGGACATGGATCGATCCCACTTGCTAATTCTGAAGCAGATCGATCCGGTTTTTCTTTGCCCTACCGTAACGGACGGGCGCTCTGGCGATAAATAGTCGCAACGAACTACTCTAATCTACGGATGGGCCCTGAGATGTGTTGGGTCTGGGCTATTGTATCGACTTCCTCATGGCCGAAGTCAATCTCTCTTGCGTCACTTGTATTTGCCCACCAGGTTAGACCCGGATGAGAAGATTATAATAAAAATGCCCCCTTGACATCTAATAGTTATATTTTTATTTCCCGCCGTATATGCACAAACGTGCATTTCAGGAGTCAACCATTTCATGCATGCTACCTTTTCTCCTGTTCACTTGGATGCAAGACTTTCGAGACACAAATTTGTCCAGAGTTAGGTACATATGTATTGTAGTTACTAGCTAGGATGAATGCTCCCGATTGAAAATGTCACACATATGGAGAACAAGTTCAACGCTAGCTACCTAG
The DNA here is from genome assembly GCA_947311845.1 of Poa pratensis. Classification (NCBI taxonomy): domain Eukaryota; kingdom Viridiplantae; phylum Streptophyta; class Magnoliopsida; order Poales; family Poaceae; genus Poa; species Poa pratensis. Next base: position 34,845,658 of record CAMZMU010000070.1, read on the forward strand.
TCGAGAACCTAAAGATAGTAATAGGGAATAAAATTATTGGAACCGAATAATCTATCAATTAGGCATTGATTGATCAGAAAAACCGACCAAAATATATACTGTATCTTGCAACGGTTGGTTAAAAAAAAAACTGTCTTTGTCTTCCGAGTACCAGTGATCCTGCTATTTTAAAAAATCAAAAAAAAGTGACGAGCTTAAAATTTTTTCTCCATTCAATCACTAATATAAGGCATTGTACCTACTTTCAATTTTAACTACATAAATAATAAAATGAGTGAATCTATGTATGAAATAAGTCTAGATACATTTGAATCAAGAAAATTGAAATGGTAGGTCCAGTCACTTATATTAGTGAACAGAGGGAATAAAAAGATGTAGGCAATGATGTATCCCACAAACGTGCAAAAAATAAATTTCAAATATTTTGTATTCTGCGCTACACAAAAATAACAGATAAATTGGAGCTTTGAAAAATGCACACTCAGATCCACGTTGTCGAAAATTTTTTGTAGCCCAGAATACATTGTAAATCCGATTTTTTTTTAAATTCGTCAATATTTTTTTGGATTTACAGAAAAACCAGAATCATTGGAGGTCGGAAGCACGAAATCTCCTCTCCGGTTGGATCAAAACACTATCTTATATTTTCCTCCCTGCAGTCAAAAACCTTCTCCGAGAGTTAGCTCGTCATGCCAAAATCGAAAGAAAAGACATCCTGTAGAGAATATATATATATATATAATTATAGAAAAAAATACTAGTAACATATTTCAAAATTTATATAAAATTTGTGATAAGGAATTGTACTCTTACCTAATTTCTTGCTCTAAGTGACAGCGAGTAGTGCACAGTACTGCATGTACAGCGTGATCATCTAACGTTACAGCTACTGCAAGAATCGCGTCGGTTACAACTTAGGCCAGGCAACAAGTGAAGTCAGAGTGGACTAGTAACGGCATATAAAATCAGCTGACGATCCATGCCGCTGTCCTCATTCCATTCCATTCGATTCAATCCCACGTCGATCCCGACGATCTCGCGCCCCGAGAAAATCTCGCGTCCCGAGGACAGAAGGAGACGACGACGACGCCACGAGGTCGGCAGCAGCATCCAACAGAGCGGAGAGGAGCCGATGCCGCAGCCGCAAGAAGCCGACGGCGACGACTTCACCTTCCCCACGCCGCCACCGCCGCAGCTCCTCAACGGTCACTACCGCTACCACAGCAGGGTTTCGCCGTCGTCCCCGCCGCCGGCGTGGCTGCTCTCGTCGCCCATCCGCAGGAGCTTCTCCGCCGCGGACTGCGCCGCGTCGCCGTGGCGCGCGACGCGCGGCGCGTGCTACTCCCCCGCCCTCAGCAACTACGCCGGCGGGTTCGAGGAGGAGGAGGAGGAGTTGATGGACAGCCTCTGGGAGGACCTAAACGACGACGAGGCGCGGGACGGAGAGAAGAACGATCTGTTCGTCGCCTCCCTCGACGTGTCGCGCCGGCGCTCCGTCGGTGGCCCGGGCCACTCGGTCGAAAGGAGGAGGCCGTCGGCCGCAACGAAAGAGCGCGAGGCCGCCGCGGCGGTGCTCGCGGCGTCGAGGAGCTCCCGGCGGCGCTCGCCGGGCCTGGTGGTGATGATGCGCGCGCTCAAGAAGATGTTCGTCGCTCACAAGAGCAGGAGCAGGGTGCACAAGGTCGACGACCAGAGCACCGCCTCTGCTTCTTCTTCCGGCATTTCGTTCAAGAAATGAGGTGCATTGAGCTGCAAACCACAGTAAAAAAATCTGCACACTCTGTGATAAATAATGTTTAATTTTGGCGCCTTAGCAAAAAACTTATCAAGTTCTTTATTCAAAGGTATGCACAAATGGTGATCACCATAGTCGTGGGATATTGTTGTGTATCAATGTGTATAGTACTATAGTCTTGCCTATTTTCTCAGAACCCTATGTACCGGCAGTGTTTTAGATAGATCGGAGTACATGGTTTACATAGTCATACAGTTGCAATCTGTTTTTCTTTTGCCCACTGTTTGGGGACTGTGTTCAAAGTTCTTTTGTTATTTGATTTACTTGTGCTTACATATACAAAATATGTAATTCTGTTTTACTGAAGAACTCATACTCAGCTGCAGATTCATTTCGACAGTTACAGCTATAAGCTTAGCAAAAATAGAAGTACTCCTGAGATTGCGATGTATACTGGCAATTTAATTTGTACAGCTTAGGCTTTTCTTGGACGAAATAGGCGGAATTAGGCAGGAGTCTTCTGTCATCGACCACTCATCTTCCATGATTAAGACTGGTCAATTAGGATGACACGCATCTTCCATGGTCGCGGCCAATTAGGACCAAACCCATTAACTAGTAGTTTTGTAGCTTAGGTTGGAATGTAAGCACAATAGACAAAGTTGGTTAGGCATGCAGTTGACCATAATTGTAGCAAGCTGTCAAGTGGTTAATTAGCCATAGCACAAGGTTCTCTGATTCTTATACTGGACAGGAGAGGTCAACCGCATGTGGGGGTGATGAGCAGGCACTAATTTGATGCCAATTTGAAGACAGATTGCCACTGATTTCGGTAGAGTTCCTGTCAGTTGAATGTTGCTTCTGATTAGGTCCTGACGATGGCAAACAATACAATGTACTGCACGAGAGTTAGTTGCTGTGGCTGACTGTCTCTGAAGATGAAGAGTATGCAGTACCGGCTTATACATTCACACCTGACCTACACAACATTCATTCAAATCACTTGATGACACTTGCACACACAGTTTGGCGAATCGTCCAGTATTGGGTACAGGCTGGTAGCACCTGCAACTGAAGGACACTTTCTCTTGAAGGGAAGGTAAATGAAGGACACTGGATGCATTCACAGTTTTTCACATTTCAGCAATCTTCTGCAATTAGTAGCTTCAGGTTGCAGTAAACGCTGTCATCTGTTGGATGGCAAGGTGTGTTTAATTGGACTTGGACACCAGCAAAGGGAAGGTCTGGGGAATATTGGTGGGAATTAACACTGATACTTAAGTGTCTTGTTGTAGTTTATGGTGATGCACAGCCAACTGGGAAAGAAAAATTTCTGGTTGAATTGGTGCATATTTTCAAAAACAAAAAGGTTCAACTTTTATTAGTTGGGATTTTAATTTAACAAGAAGGTCGAGTGATAAGAATAAGCCAGGTGGAGTCTGCTTTTTAATTCTATAATTTCGCAAAGGAGAACTTTTGGAGTTACAACTCAGTGGAAGAAAATACACTTGGTCAAACAATCAAGAGAATCCCACCTTTGCATTGTTGGACAAAGTGTTGATTTCTCCAACCTGGGAAGAAGTCTTTTCAGTAGTAACCGTAACTGCTCTGACCAGGGAATTATCACACCACACCTCCTTGTTGATTTCGACGGGAGAGGTCCTTAAATTCTCTAGACAATTTAAATTCGAGAACTGTTGGTTCCTTCGACCTGATCTGGAAGAAATTGTAGCTAATGTCTTGATGCAGAACTTCGCGGGAAGATCTAGCTATACAAATGGTAAAATAGATTTAGAGAACTGTGAAGTAAACTAAAAGGGTAGGATGCAAATATCAAAGGTTTGGTAAAAGAGAGTAAAAAAGTGTTGGTGCTGGAATTTGATAGACTCGATAAATTGATTGAAACTAATGGCTTTCTGCGGCAGACTGGGATCTATTACACAAATGTAGACTGTAATTAAATAAAATCCTAAAAGAAGAAGAAATGAAATGGCTTCAAAGATCTAGAGGAGAAGGAACTGTTGGAAGGGGATAATTATACCAAGTATTATCACTCAAAAGCCAAGGGAACAAGAAGAAAAACAAGAGGTGTAAGTTTAAATCAAGATGATGGTGTGGTGGAAGGACAAGATAACCTAAAGTTATATATTACTACTACTTTCTATATGAACCTCTTTGGGGATTCTGGGTGCACCAACGTGTCCCTGGATCCCAGAGGTGTGGAAAAACAATAGTAATGAATATGGGGAAGCGCTGATAAAAAGATTTAGCATGCGGATTTTTTATCATAAATTTTGGACCATAATACATAAAGCTTTTGCTGAACTGCTAGCGAATACTGACCTAAATCCCCCAGGGCCTGATGCTCGGATCTTTCCCTGGGGTACCACGAAATTTACATCAGCTAAGTTCTATAGCTTCATCTTTTCAAAGCTGCCTTCTGACGCATCCATGAATGCTATCTGGAAATCAAAGTGTCTGCCCAAGTTACGAGTGTTTGCCTGGCTCCTGCTTATGGATAGGCTAAACACTAAAGATTTGATGTTGAGGAAGAAGTGGCATTCAGAGGAAGGATACACTTGTGTTCTCTGTTCACAAGATGTGGTAGAAACCCGGGAACATCTTTTTTTCACCTGCCAATTTGCTTCTGCTTGTTGGGATGCTATACATATCCAATGGGACTGCTCTCGCTCTATCTCGCAGCTTTTCACTCTAGCCAAACAGCTTTGCGGGTCCTTGTTTTATGGAGGTGACGATTTGTGCTATGTGGAATATTTGGCGCAATAGAAACGATTTGATCTTCAAAGGACAGCAACCTTCACTCCAACGTTGGAAAGTCACCTTCCAGAGCGACCTTCTATTACATCAGCACCGTGTGCCTAGTGCTATGGTGCAGCCACTTATTGATTGGGTTTTAGACACTTTCTCTTAATGCCTAGCTTGTATTTTGCCCCCCTTTTACCTCCCTGAATTCTCACTCTCTGTATTTATGTGGCTGAGTGGAAAACATCTGGTTTTCCTATTATTAATCTAAGGGATATTTAATTCTGTGCCCCTGGATCCTTAGTTGTGCTCACTTTTCCCCACTCTGTAAACTTGTGCTCTCTTTTCTCCATCTGGTTAGCTGCCACGCTCACAAATGTTCATAGCGGACGTTTGCCGTCGGGTCAATGCATTGACCGTTAACTGCTGACAAGTGGGGCCGTGTCTTTGTGTTTGTCCGTTGCGTGCTGACAAGTGGGGCCGTCTCCATATGCCCGTTGGTTGCTGACGTGTGGGGCCGACCTTTGAGCGGTGCGTGCTGACGGGTGGGACCGCAAGGAGACACGTAAGGGCAGCAGCTATGTCTGAACCTGAAACTGAATCGAGACAGTGCCGCACCGCGCCGCTCTCCGCCGCCGTAGTGCCCCCACCCCTATACCCCCTATTCCGCTCGTCGGCGACGCCGCGTCTCCGCCACATCTCCCCCCACCTCCCCCACCTCCCCATCTGGGATTAGGAAGCGATGTTGAGTGCGGCCGCGACGAATGCCCTCAACAGTGGAGAGGATTGGATCGAATCAGCGGCAGATAATTCATGGATTACACCTGGGTAAGCAATGTTTCTCCTTAGATTGATGTTCTGAATCGTAAATTAGGCAGTATTTGACTTATGGTAGCTTAAATCGTTCCAATTTTGCTGAAATGTTGCCGGCCTAACCGCACCTTTATTTGAACAACGTAGGATTGATCCTTCGCTGGCTTTCCGGCTGGCGGTTAGAATGAAACTAGTATTCTGCGTGGTACTAAATCCCAGTTGCTTACAACGTTTTTCTATCCCAAAGTGGTAGAAACCAGCAATTCCTTGAAAGATTTCCGCGATGCACTCCGTGCGTCATATCCCTGGAGCGATGCCGATGCTGTTGAACTGAGCTATTTCAACAGTACCGAGCAAACATTTCTTCCACTAACATGCGACGAGCATCTGAGGTTGCTATTTACTCTGAATGCTGGCAGCCGTTTCGGTAAAGTCAGTATCGATGTTCTTCAGCCACGGGCAGAACGGGTCAACAAAGGGAAGGGTGTTCGGACATCATCTGTCTCTGCTAATATCCAGCACCCCGACACTCCTTGTAGGTCGAGACCAAGTAAAGCGAGTGGTTCTGAAAGCCACAACATGCCTTCTGCCGATTCTGCTGCTCATTCTGCTGCAACTTCTCCTGAACCTTCTGCAGTCGGTGTAGAAGAAGATGCACAACCTGACGAGGAGGTGCCTCGAAATGATGATGAAGACGAGATATTGTACCCTGAACTGGTAGATAGACGCAGTCAGCAAGCAGTGGATGATGAATATCCAGAGGAGCCCATCAGCCGAGCTAGGTTTGATGACACTGACGATGAAGAGAAGGAGGAGAACATTGACAGCTTAATTGAAGATGAATACGATGGTGAGGACATGCCAACAATTGAGTGGAACAGGGAAAATCCTCAGCTTACTGAAGGCACCATTTTCGAATCCATGGTGGACTGTCGGAATGCAGTGACTACATATTGCATTCTAACTGAAAATACCTACAAGATCAAAAGGAGTGAGCCAGGAAGGTTCACAGTGTTTTGTCCATATCCTAGGTGTAGGTGGAGGTGCATGCATCCCGTATGGTAAAAAATAGCAGCATTATTCAGGTAATCCAAGTTCATTGAGTATTTTAGTTTCAGATCAATGAGTAATGTTTCTTAATTGTTTTGACCCTTTTTATTTTGTTTCAGATAAAGAAAAACAAACGGAAGCACACTTGTCCACCTGGAGGGGGAGCGGGGAAGGCCAAAGCCAAGCTAGCAAAAACTAGGTGGGTGGCAGATGCAGTATTGGATTGGCTGAGGGAAGATCCTAATCTTGGTCCAACAGCACTCCATGGGAAGCTTTTCGAGAAGTACAAGATCAAAATTCCTTACATGAGAGTTTTCAATGCTAGGGAAATGGCTCTTGACAGGATTAATGGTCAATGGAATGAGAGTTTTCAGCTGCTTTACACCTTTAAAGCTGAAGTGGAGATGGCTAGTCCAGGGAGTGTTGTAGAGATTGACAAGCATACGGTTCCCTTCAAAATAAAAGGGAAGTCATTTGAGAAGGAGTGCTTCAGGAGGGCTTTTGTTTGTTTCAAGGCTTGCTGGCAGGGGTTTCTTGATGGCTGCAGGCCTTATTTGTCTGTAGATGCTACCCATTTGACTGGAAGATGGAGAGGACAACTAGTATCAGCTTCTGCAGTTGATGGACACAACTGGCTATTCCCAGTTGCATTTGGTGTGTTGGAGGTAGAGTCCGAGGAAAGTTGGGTCTGGTTTCTGCAGCAGTTGCGCAACATTATAGGCACACCCCCAGGTTTAGCTATACACACAGATGCTTGCAAGGGTTTAGAGAGTGCAGTAGAAATTGTGTTCCCTGGAGTGGAGCATAGGGAATGTATGCGACACCTAGCGCAGAATTTTAAAAAGAAGTTCAAAGGTAAAGTTTATGATGAGAACTTATGGCCAGCATCATACACATGCAGCGAAAGGAAGCATGAGCACCATTTGAGAGTGTTGTATGCTCAAAATCCTTTGGTGAAGGATTACATGGATGAACATCATGGAAAGGTGTGGTCAAGAAGCAAATTCAACGAAGTCTGCAAAGTAGACTATGTGACCAACAACCTTGCAGAATGCTTCAATGCAAAGTTCAAGTCAGTGAAAGGTCTTTTGTTGTGGCAAGCATTTGACAAGATGAGGCAGATGATCATGATAAAGATGGCTCTTCGCAAAAGAATTGCAGAAACACAATATGTTGGTCATCTTATGCTCCCATCACTGATTAAGGCATTGCATTTGAAGGCAAGAGGACTGAAGATGAGATGCATTCGATCTGATACACTTGAGGGTGAGGTAGCCTATACTGACAGTAAAAATAGGTTATGGAGGTATCCAGTGAACCTAGCAACTAGGGTATGCAGTTGTAGACAATGGCAGATCCGTGGGAAGCCATGCATACATGCCCTACATCTGATGACTGTCATTGGGGGTGCAGATGGTGAAGTTGATCAATATTGCTCTGACTATTTCTCTGTTGCCAAATTTATGGCTGCTTATGCTGACAATGTGCCTGCACTCTTGGGAAAAGACCAATGGAACATAGTTGATCCAGGGTTCAAACTCTGCTCTCCTGTACTGACTAGACCACCAGGAAGACCAAAGAAAAACAGGTACAGGGCAGGTGAAGAGGGTCGTGTACCAAGAAAGCGTGCGTGCAAAAAATGTGGAATTCTGGGGCACATTGCTAGGCTCTGTACCAATCCAGTCGATGCAGCATTTGGAGAAGAGCAACGATGGACAGCAGCAAATGCAGAGGAGAATGCAGCAGCAATGGCAATTGAAGATGCAGCAGAGCTGGAGAATGAAGCAGAGCTGGAGAATGCAGCAAATGAGGCAGTACCGGCACCTTCGTATGTCTCCCTACCTTTTTTTATGCATTTGTACTCTTTTATACCGATGGCTTATAATTTTATTTGTCAGCTCTAGGATAAATGGAGGCAGAGGGCAGAAAAGGCCTAGAGAGGAAGAAACCCAAGAAACTGAAGTTCAACCATCATCCGATGCCTTAGAATTTGAAGCCATGGCTTATGATGGTTTTGAAGCTATAAGAGAGGAGGAAGAAGGGGTAATTGTTCCAGTTGTTCCTTTAATGATCATTGAACCCACAGATGACCGTCAGGTTGTCGTCAAGGGCTCGGCGAGTGGAAGTACTCTGTCAGCACCTGCACGGCCACAACCCCAAGTGAAGATCAAAAGGAACAAGTTGAATTTGAAGCCAAAGAGTATCCCAGCTAGGGAAACCCGGAGCAGGACGGTGAAGCCATCTGCGAACACAAGGAGCAGGTCCAAGATTTGAATTTGCACTTTGACCGCTTAGAACTTGATGAGTTGTAATAATGATGTTTGTGTTTGTGTTTTCAATTAGAGGTACTGTGAAAACTTATAAGTTGTAATAATGATGTTTGTACTTTGGTATCATATTTGTGGCAGAATTCAAATTGCAAACAAAAGTTGAATTTGAAGCAAAATTTGAATTTGAAGCAACATTTGAATTTGAAATAAAATTTAATTTGATGCAAAGTTGGAGTTGTTCAAACATATGAAGTCCATTGCTATGTGGTATGTATCTGAACCAACATCTGAATCCGAATGAGCAAAGGTGATCAATCCCCATGAGAAAAGTGCTACAAACGAGCTCCAAAGCTAGGGTAAACACCCCCATTTGTAAGCAGTTTTTTTTCGACCTTGTCCAAATGAGCCAAATATTTTTGTATTAACACATATTCAATCCATATGGTGTCTAGTAGTAGTTTCACTATTTATTGAATTAATCTTCATATTACTATATTTTTTTAAACATAAATGCTTTTAACTAAAAACCATAAAAAAACGTTTGGAATATGAAAATGAAAAAGTAAGTTCAGAACCTTCTTAATCACTCCAAAATGAATCTTTGGTAATTTTTTTGATTTTTTTGAATTTTATCAAAACCTAAACCCTCTCTCCCTCTCCTTCGAACTCTGAACAGCTTCATACGTGATAGCTCATTTGTGTGAAGCTTTTTTCATGAAAATGTACCTACACCAAGTTTATATTTTTTCTCATAACCATGTCACATATGACGGCAATGTGCACTGGTTTTGTTATTTTTTGATTTTTTTTTGAATTACTTATGCTCATTTCAACTTGATTTCGATGCCTCACTTCGGAAAATGGATTTTCATGAAAATGACCCTTAACCCTAAACCCAGGTTTTTTTGGTAACTATGTCTTATAAACCGACGAACTACGCAAGTTTTTTCATTTTTTGATTTTTTTTGAATTGTTTATGGCCATTTGAAGTTCTGGTCAAACCCTAATAACCCCGTTGACTGACTCTAAACCCCGCAGCATCTCGCCAAACCCTAGTGTCGAACGTCAGCCGTCCGATCAGACTCTAGCGACAAACTCCACCCGTCAGATATGGCCTTCTAGAAGGATTCCCGCGGGCAGGCATGCGCGCGTCTCCGCGCCGTTGGATCGTATGGACGGTTCCTCGCCATGGCGATCCGCGTGATGCTGGTTCTGCATCCTGATTGGCCGTTCACGCATCCAGGTCGAAGTAGCCGTTGCTGGCCCCATTTGCTCCCCCATTGCTGGCCCCGCCCCATTGCTGGCCCCATTGCTCGCTCTGGTTCGTTCTGTCATTGCTCTGGTTCGTTCTCGACTCCGCCGCCGCAGAGCTGTAGATCGCCGCCCAACGACGCCATGGTTTCGTGGAGCGACGGCGACGAAGATTCCACCAATCTGAGCTCGCTTGGCACCAACGTAAGTGTTCCAATCTCGTGTATTTGGGATTCTAGGATTTAGGTTTAGGGTTAGGATTTGGGGATTTCTTATCTGAGCACGAATCCGAGGTCTTGCGCTGAAAATTTCTTAGGGCCCAAATACCATGTACGATTCCGATTATTGCGGATTAGACGATGAAGACGAGACCAAGATCCGTTGTCATTGCAATTCCACGGTCCAGAAATGTGTTGCTTTCGAAGGATGTTGGACTGGCAGGAGGTTCTTGGCCTGCGCAGGGATGGTACGTGAAAAAACTGAACTTTTTTTGGAGTACAACTTGAGATGTTTTCTTTTGTGTAAATTAGTAACAGAAACTTGTTTGATACATGTATGTAGTCTGGAGAAACTTGTGACTTTGTGCACTGGGTTGATGACGTGTGGCCACCTACGTTGTCCAAATCCCTGACAAAACTGTGGGAAATGCATGGGGAAATCAAAGATGCTAGAGTTCGTGACGCCTTAGACGTTCTTGAAATAAGGTGGAAGTACCAAGATGAGATTACAAAGCTTCACCTTGACTTGAAGAATTCCCAGGATGAGCTCAAGAAGGAGGTTGAGGAAAAGCAGGTTGCACTAGCCCTGAAGGCCAAAGCAGAACAAGCACTTGTTGATGCAAGAGCTGAACTAGAGGAGAAGAACAAACTGGATGCATCAACTTCCAACATGCACAAGTTTTTGAGGCAGAAGGCAGAGAAGGACAGGGATTTGATTAAGCAAGAGAAGAGGAAGTTGGAGTGTATGGTTGCCGATCTTCTGAAACAGAAATCCAACTTGGGGGCTAAGTTGCAGAAGATCAAAGATATATGTGATGAGTAGAATCATTGGCTTCATCATGTGTTGTAACAGTTATTGGTTATCTGAACAAGTAGTGGTTGTATTTCAGTATGGTTGTTGTACTAGTAGTTGAAAACATTTTAATGTGGTTGAATTTCAGTATGGTTTGTTGTTACTGTTTATCTTAATCCATGTCATGGAAGCTTAATGCAATGGACAGTTAGCAGTATTTGTGGTTTGTTGTTGCTGTTCATCTCAGTTTCGTCAGATGACAGTTAGCAGTTGAGTTCATCAGTTACAGACAGTGCTGAAAAAAAAGTCTGTTGGGCCCAAACAGAATCAAGCTTTGGTTGGGCCGTGCCATGACTTTGTCTGATAGGCCCACAAACACGCGATGTCTCTGTCTTTTTTTTTGAAAACCTTTGTTTCTTTTTTACTTTTAATTTATTTTCTTTCTACGATTCAATTTGATTGCCCAAGCTCTTATATTTTCTGATAGTAAAATACAAGGGTTTACAAAATGCACAAAATAACTAGTTGCCGTGCACGGGCAAACAAATATTTTGGTTCGGTTGCTCACCAAATAAGTTGTAATAATGTTGTTTCTACTTTGGTATCATATTTCAGGCAGAATTCAAAATTTGAAATAGAAGTTGACTTTGAAGCAACATTTGAATTTGAAACAAAATTTGAATTTATTTGATTTCCCTTAACCGTATGTGCTTTTTCTCTTTTCTTTTTCATGTTTTTGGTTTTGATTATGTTTGCTTATCTCAACAATCACCAACAGTTCCCTAACTACTTTTGACACCTTAATCTCATTTTTGACACCAATAAAATACATGACTAAAATAAAACAAATATAACACACCATTATAACACTCATAACTTAGATAAATCAAGCAACATACAATTTCTTACATATAACACTAGATAGATAGATGGGATACATGGGATCACTAGATAGATAACCCTACATAGAAGGGCAACACACACACATACAACGCACACAAACGCAACATAGATAAAAGTTGCCCTAACACAATAGCTAGGGCCTAGCTAGGGCACCGTCTTCACTGCTTGGCTTGGCTTGGCTTGGCTTCACCGCCGTCTTCACCACCATCTTCACTGCTCCTCGACCTGGCCGTTCTCGCCGAGGTAGTACGGGAGGCTGTGCATGCGGTTGGGGGTGGGGAAGATGCTTTCCATGTCGGTGAAGATGTTGTAGGTGGTGAATGCGATGAACTCGCACCCACACCAAAACACCTGGCCGAGCAGGTAGTACGCATCGAACCTGTTGGTGAAGTGGGCGACGAGCCCTATCACCGGAGCGTTGGCATCGGGACGATGTTCGTCGAGGCGGAACATGACCTGCGAGCCCGCCAGGAGGTGGGCAAAGCCCGCACGGAGGAACCCATACGCAAGGTCCCGAGCACCCCTCCAGCGTGAGAACGCCCACACGCGGAGCGCGTTCTCGATGACGACGCCGGCAGGGTAGCGTTCCTCCGGTACGGTTGGCGGCATGTGGAACGTGGGGGCGTTGTACTGCATCTTCGCGTCGAGGAGTTTGCTTTGGATTTCGGTGGAGAGAAGGGGCGAGGCGCAGATGGAAGTGTACACGAAGAGATGGGTTGGTTTAAATAGGAGCCGGGGAGACGAAGAGGAAGAGATGGGGTGGTAAACCGTAGACGGAACGACTGGTTTTCAAATTGGATCTAGGAGGCGTGGTGCCGATCCGTGGCCTAGGCTAGGCCTTCTTTCGACCGTTTTCACATTGAATCAAATGCATGAATAGATGCCTCCACCGTCGCGTGATCCGATGATCGACTGAACCGATGCTTCAATCGAGCCTGCCGTGCCGCCCTGCTGTGACACCCCTCCCTGGCACATATCACCAGAGAGGCAGTCGTCCCGTGCGCCATCCCAAGATAACTGGCCGCACGTCACAACAGTGTAACATAATGGAAATCATTACACAATCAGGCACATCAGTGCTACAAATGGTTTACAAGGCCATCAAGGAATGACGGAATATCAAACCCAGCATGGCACGACACAGAGTTTTAACTGGCAGCGGAAGACATATGAGAGGCTACGGCTTGGAGCGGCTCCACTCCACAGGTTCTGGCTGGGCTACTGATCCTAGCACGCTCTTGCTTCAAATCCTTCCTAAGGTAGAAGATGAATCCTCGCCGAAACCTGGCCACAATCACAAGGCCCGTGAGTACATTAATATGCACTCAGCAAGAATCGCCACTCACCACAAACAATCCAACAATCATGCAGCAAGATATACATGAAAATAAAATCCTACAACATGGCAAGTTGTAATCTAGATACATGATATAAAAGTAGCATGGCATTGACAACCAAACATGTCGTAAGCAAGCAACGGGGTATCACCAGTACAGAGTCCAAGCCAGGTGGGGTTGGATCGTGTACCAGCAATCATACAAGGGGCTTACCTGTGACGAGTAAACGGGTGTACCAAGTAGGTACCAAATAATACACAACATCACCTGTGATCACTGCTAGGCCCATTGGCCTCATCTTTCAACTCTGGGCATGCACGGTTGATGTGGGCTCTGGCCTAACTATAGGCTCCCCAACGTATCACACCGCCATCCCTAAACTTGGTTCACAATCACATCTCAAGTAACATTCCCTGCATCATCTTATTGTTCATTTAATGAAATCAGGTCGTTCATTAATTATTTCAAACAAATCTTAAGTTTAACCTCCGGACACGACGAGGACACACAGTGTGACCGACACTGAACTGTTGTTCCATATCCAGGAACGAGGCTAGACATCCAGATTTACACTCTCGAGAGGTTGCAATACTTCACTCATCTAAGTGGATCATTAACAACCGGTACTTTAGGATCACGTCCATAAGACGGTCTGATACACTCACTCAACCGTTCACGCCATCAAGACACTCCCTATATAGCCACCGACATAACTATATGCCTTATGCAGAAGTGAATCCGGCACGTCCCCAACCGATGAGCGACGCCTAGCTCCGGAACCTTCGCAAGACTAGCCCCGACCAACTATGGTAACCGACTAGACTTGCCAAAATGGTGGCATCAAAGGAGGCTCAATAGGATTACGTAGGTCAAGGCCCGCCCATGTGAGCGACAGTGGTAGTGCTTTCGATGTTCAGATTAGTGACACTATGGACTGACCCTATCGTTGTTTGGAGGGGTGTTTTATTTAATCAAGTTTCATCACCACAAGTCACAAAACAGAGGATTAGTCCAGCATAATAATCACGATATCAATATCATATACCATCAAACAACAAGGCATTAGCAACATACAGTAAGCACACAACAACAACATTACTTGAATAACCATAACACTTGTAGGTATAGATATTAACGTAACAATAATAACAATGCCCGGGTGACTGTGGCGGGAGACCCGGCCGGTGTCTCTCGGGGTTAGTGTTCACAGAATAATAGCATAATGTTTCAAACGGATGACGGTGGCGGGAGACCCGGCCGGTGTCACCGTAAAAGAATGAACCGAAAAGCACTCATAAGAATGAGAGAGCATCCATTCCACTCGAGGGTTATCTCGACGTGGTGTCAGCAATCTCGGCAAAAAAGAACCAAATGGAAAGTCAGCTCCCAAGCGTCGCAGTCCGGGTGGTCTATGCCAACCATATTTGACGGAGGGACAAGGCAAATAACTCTTTTGGCAAATGCCCCCAACTCCGAGGATCATAAGACGACATTCGTCCGCTCCTCACCTCGGCGAAGAAGAAAGAAGCAAACAAAGCCCCGCAAGCGCGAGACGCACAGTTGTAATAATTCCCCCATTCCTTTGACTGAGGCGGTACCACCGGCCATTGTCTCGGGAATGTGAGTGATGCACAGATAAGCAGTTATGAAGTAGTGCAATAATTTAAATGCAATATGGCATACATACAACAATACAAGGTTCATACAAAATATGGACAACAAACAGACATGCAATGATAATAGCGGACAGACATAGCAATCGAACAGGAGACAGACATAAACACCGGCATGGTATTAAGCAGATAAACAAACAAGCATTGCAGGACGGCTCATAGCAAGGGGTTAGCTTGCCTCCGAAGATCGACACCGTTTGGCTTGGAGGATCACGGACACGTCGCGGGTTAGGTCTTGGTTTGCCGGTACCGCGGAATACACCTATACATGCACACAAGGGTGCTGAGTATACAAGTATTTTACAAAAGGGTAAAACTGATACTACTGGACAGAGCTCTTCAAACCAAGAATTTACAAATTTGAATCACTCCAAACGGAGTTACGGTTTGAGAGAAACGAGCGAGCGAAGGATAGCTATATGCTGCCTGTGCGGCAGATAACCAGCTCGAGTTGACTGGGCTGACCTGGGTTGCGTACTTCTGTGAGTACGTTTTGTCCTGAGAAAACGGATTCTACTGGAATACGCTTCCGCGCAGGGAGAGCGTAAAGCTGGGAATACGCTTTAGCTTGAGGAAAGCGTAAAGCTGAAAGTACGCCGATCGGTTCACTGTGCTCTTTTCTTCTAGCTCCAGCACGCACGTACGGGAGCCACGGAGAGCACGGCCGCCGACCGCCGGAACGGCTTGGCCTCCGGCCGACGGCGGGGACGGGACGGCGGCAACGTGCCGCGGCCAGGGGAAGGCTCGGGGACGGGTTCGTGGTCGACGTACTCCTCCGTACGAGCACGCACGGAAGCGCACGGAGAGGCACGGCCAGCGACCGCAGGCGACGGGCGGCCCGGCTGAGGACGGAGGCGAGGCTGCGGTGCAGCGCCGCACCCGGGGAGGCGTCCAGGGTGGCAGGGGGAGCTCGGCCGTGACGTACACGAGCTTGGCGGAGCTTCGGCCATGGCGGGTTCGAGCAAGAACTCGAGGCTCCCGTGCTCCTCTTGGTCTTCTGGCTGCACTGGGGGTGGAGAGGAGTGAGGAGAGTATCTGGGGAGGGCTCGGCTAACCAGAGCAGGCCACGGGAGGGAGGAGAAGGTGGTGGCCGTGCTGCTTTTAAAGGAGCCGTGGTCACGATGCCTTTGGCTGCAGTAGAGTGGATAGAGAGAGGGGGGGGGGGGGGGGGGGGGGGGGGGGGGGGAGATAAGGTTTCCGTGCTGGATGCACAGGGGAGCACGAGGTGGTACTGTGGAAGGAGATTAACCACCGACAGAACAGTAATCGGAAGGTTAGGTTTGCTAATCGCGCGTTCCGGACGTCCAGATCGCGACGCGAGTGGCATGACGCGTTCCGGTGACTCGGAGCTCCAAATGGAAAAATTTTCCACCACTGGGTTTGCAACGGTGAGAGGAACACAACCAAACAAAAATCACACAGGGATTCCAAACTTTGTAAATAGATTTTACAGAAAACTAAAAACACCGAAGGTGTTCGATGAAATGATCTTGGTCTTACACAACTCAAATAAATCCCCAAAAATTAGGCATGGGTTGTTTTGGTCGGGGAGAGTGTCTATGGAGTTTGAGATCAATTGGATGAATAGAAATGGGGTTTTGGTAATGTGTCCGCTAAGACGCGTGCGGCATCGGTTTTTGGCTTACAAAGGAAGTGGTCTAATATTGCTCAAATGGGTTTGTCTCCGAAAGATGAAATGGAGGAAATGCCAAAATATGAATTCCCTGAATTTATCAGAATTATTGGAGGTTCCTAGCTTGGCTAAAACATTTTTGGACTAGAAATGGCAGTTTTTGAAATTATTGGCTAACTTGAAAATATTGCATTGGAGTATGCAATATTTTTGCATGGGTTGTCTTTATATGGACATGGGGTCCTCTGGTATTTTTGGTGGAATTTTTAGGGCTATGGAAATGGGCTTTCCTTTTGTGGGTGAAGAAAAGGGTTCAAAGGTTCGGTATTTAGCATAGGATTTCGAGAGAAAACCTAAGCGCCAAAATTACCAGGGTGTTGGAGTGGTTCGTGGTTCACGGGAAATTTTTTGAGGGAGCAATTTCCCAAGTCAAATCATCCTCAAAGATTTGAAGAAATATTTAGGATAAGAAGGAAAAAGTTTTTCAGGTGTCGGAAAACACCACAAAAATTTGGGTTCAATTTCGGGGTGTTATAGACCTTCCCCTTAAAAGGAATCTCGTCCTCGAGATTAAGAAGGTTTACAAGAAAATCTTGAACGATCCATTTATACCCCAGTTTAAAACTTTTCTAAAATATAGAATTTTGGTTCACCAAAGGGGTCAACAAGACTTTTCCTAAAACATACATTTTTTTCAAAGCTTGTATTTCTATCATACTCACGGCATTTAACAGATGGCATGGCAGGGGTTCATTCAATC